>PVKN010011895.1:0-20000 GCA_004027915.1 Capromys pilorides
AAGAGACTGGTCATATGATCTCTTTTAGGTGCAAGGAAGGCTGGGAAATGTAGTCTTTTAGGTGGGACTAGTGCAACCCCAATTAAAAGGTTGATTGTTACTAAATAGAAGTTAGAGCAGTGTTAGAGCAAAGGAGGTTACAGAGGTGATAACTAGAAGATTACCTAAGGAGAATGGGAACTTGTTGGAAGAAAGAGAATTGTAAGTGGAAAGCTTCAGATTGCTCTGGTGGGCTGGCAAGATAGCTCAGCGGTCTAAAGTGCCTGCTTAGACAAGCTTAGGCAACCACAGGGAGTTCAGTTCGATCACTGGCACCACATGCTGCACCAGCCCCCACACCTAGGGCAGGCTGAGCCTGCCGTGAAAGAAAGAAAGAAAGAAAGAAAGAAAGAAAGAAAGAAAGAAAGAAAGAAAGAAAGAAAATAAATTGCTCTGGTAACTTAGGTAAAGTAGAGACACTGGCATTTTTTTTTTTTGAAGCGCTTTGGTTAACCAACATTTTGCTTCTTGCTGGTTAAATTGCATTTAGTATTTTCAAAAGGCAGTAGTTTGATAGAGGTAAAGATGTAGCCTGCACCATGTATGATAAGAAGAAAAGCAAGAAAATATATGGTTGCGGATAGCAATGTCTGAAGTCATTTTCTAATAACAACTTGATGGCTTGCTAGGTAAGATTGCAGATGGTTCTGAGCACAGAATGAAGTCTTTGATTTCTGAATGTGTCCGCTCCTGCTTGAGTACCTTTGCATATGAACTCAGCAGGAGGCAATAACTGCAGGCAGAGAGAGGCGCCGCTTCACAGGGGAAGGCTGCAGCTAGCCCTTGCTTCTCTCCTTTCTCTGCTCACTTGGGGTGTGAGCCTGTGGTCCCCTGTGGGCCCCATGGGGCCCCATGGGGTCAAGTTCTGTGCTTCCTTCTATTTATCGGCACCCCAGGCAGTGCCTCCTAGAAGGCCAGGCTTGCCCTTCTTTAGGAATAGGACTGATAACTAACTGACTTAACTAATAGCATTAGAAAACACCCAACTAGCAGATCATTTGCATTGTGATTTTTTTTTTTTTTTCTTTCCCTTAAGGAAAGGCCAAGTTATGTGAGTGCTGACCGAGACTGCATGGAGTGGGAGGAAAAACAGTCGAGAATCTCAGGGAGTCAAAGTCCAGGCAGTCTGGCACAGAACTGGGACACAGAGTCACCTTAAGTGCTCCCTGAAGCCTTCATCAAACGCCAAGTTCCTCCACATCTCCCTTAGATGCAGCCTTGTAAAGGAAGAACCAGTGTTTATAGCTGAGCCTCAGGCCTTGCACAATCGTTTGCAGAGTCAAAATATCAACGCTGTGTTTGCAAAAGCAGTAGCCTCAGCCGTTTTAGCAGTGGTCCATTCATGCTCCATGCGCACCTGTGGAGTGCAGGTGCTATTCTGAGTGATTCCAGTGCTAACCTGTGACAGGGACCCATCCACATCGTGGAAGTGGGGTGCGGAGGGGACCACCTTAAGCAGTAGGTCCAAGCCTGGACAGGACTGGTGATGTGCCAGACATAGGGAACACTGTACTAGTGGGGGTAGGAAGGAATGTGGGGAGCTTGTCAGAGTCTGATGGACAGTGCCTTGCGTGACAAAAGGGACACTGGTGAACAAAGATCTGGATAGAGAGGACAGCCAATGCCATGGCTCTGAGGGCATAGCAGCTCGAAATATCCAAAGGACAAAAAGAAGGCCTGTCCCTTATCTGTTAGAACTCAAGAACGAGCCATTCAAAGGGGCTAGAGGGAGAAATATCTTATCTTGAGACTTGCTCTTGTGGTATAGGAAAGAGGTAGAGGACATTCTACTACTCATTCAGGACAAGGGGTCAGGTGAAGGTGAGTGTGCACATTTGGTCAGGCGAGAATGGGAGTTACAGCAAACTTCTCTTTTAACTGTGTTAAATTTGAGATACGGGTCTTGAACATCTAAGTGGAGCCATCAGGTAGAGAGCTTAGTATGTGAGATTTTAGCTCAGTGGGAAGTTGTGATAGAGTTATGAATCTGGGGCACAGCGCATAGGTGGTGGAAACTAAAAGAGGATTTCTGGATTACCTCTCAGTCAAAAAGGAGGCGAAGTCAAACCTTTATCTTATTTCTTTTTTTTTTGTTTTGTTTTGTTTTTTGTCACAAGGATACAATTTCTAAATGTGTTGTGGGCAGTTGCCTCTCTGAAAGGATAAGAGAAGTCCACCTGGTAAACATCCCATTTAATAAAGCCCCTACCCCAAGACTTGTGTGAGTTCTCTGCCATCTGGTCCTTGGCTGGAGAGAGAAATTTTTCTTGTATATGTGTCTCCATAGCAACGAGTTTGCCGTTGATATGGAAAGTAAGCAGTTGCCTTAGCAACAGAGTTACTGATGTGGTAGCTTCCTTGCTTTCTGGGAATGGATAAGCTGACCAAACTAGACTCAGTGCTTTGGGTGGGGCTGCACACACTGGCCCTGATGGTGTGAAATCAGTCCAGCTCTGAAAGAGATCGCAGCCCCTCCTCTTGCAGAGGTCAGGCTTAGAGTGGTAATAAATCAGACCAAAGTAGTTGCTGTCAGTTGGAATAGATTATAAGAAGGTTCTCCTGGAGGAATGTTTTTAGTTTAGCTTAATGGAGAGAGCTGTGGTCAGAGCGTCTTCGGTTACAAGAAAAAGCCCACCTCAGTTGCCTTCAGCAGACTTGTCGCAGAGACATAATAATCATCTAGCCAACCAGGGACAAAAAGCAGTAGAGCATAATCCCAGGTCAGAGGTGCGTGGAGATGGCCCTTCTGCCCCTCTGTGGCCACTCGCGTGCTCATCCTTGCCTCGTCTGGGGACTGGTGCGGTTCTTCTTTGTGCCTAGCACTCTGCATGTGGCTCTTGGTTTCTGCCCCTCTCCCACCAGTGATGTCCTGAGCTAGAATGTCATTGCCAACTCCTGTGAGAATGTGACCGCCACCCACCCCAGCATCCAGCTATGTCCACACAATCACGTCTGTACGGTGTCTTTGTCATCATTCCAGACACAGACCTGTTCTCTTCCTGGGTCATTTGTTCAACTATGGGTAAAGCAGAGGCTGCCCGCCTCCCCCTGCTTTCAGCACCCCTTCATCAGGGTGGGGCTGGGTTGGGCTCGACGTATACCATCACGTGGCACTTCTGTGGAGTCTTTGATCCTTTTGAAATCATTTTACTACTGAAAATAAAAATAATCAGGAATGGTTGAGGACTTGGAGCTTTCTGGTCGTTGTGAACTCCTCAGACAATCTTAATAGGTATGGGGCTGAGCGTGCCAGAGCATTTCGGGACTATTCAGAGCTGCTATGCGCATTCATGTTGCCCGTGGTGGCCTCATCTCTCCGTCAGTATTCTCTTAGGTCTGGGGTGCCAGTTCCCAAATAAATAAAGCTTTTCTTTGGTGGCTACTTGTTCCTGTCAGCTGCCCTCAAATTGCTCATAATCACAGGGTTGCATGATGCCAAAAATTGTGAACTGTAGCCCTCAATCCAGACAGGAATAAATCTCAGCTATCCAGCACATGTCTTAGTTTTCAAAATCAGAAGGTTGGGTAATAGTTGTTGCTAAGCATTGCATAGGCGCCCATGTCATCCTATTGATATTTTCAAAATGAGAAAAAATTTTCAGTGCTGGGGACTGGGAATACAAGGAGATCACAGAACTGGTGGATGAGGCCAGGTGAAAATTAAAATAGGCGAGGAAGGCTACCGAGTATCATTGTCCAAGGGATTGGCCAGTGCTCAGAATTCCATAGGTTGGGACTCCAGAGGAGAAAGCCATCCCTAAAGGAATAGCAGAGAGGTGCAAGAGGAATCCTAGAGAAAACACAGGATTCTGTTAGTTGCTTCTTTAACAATGGCCTCTGTTAGGGCTGGTGACAGGGAAAGTGGAAGTTCTTTATATCATCAGGGTTGGCTTGGACCCAGAAGTGGTAATGCCTAGGAGAGGACACTGAGTGTGAAATACTGTGAACGGACTTTCACAGGGCCTGCTGCAGGCGCTGGAGTTGTACAAGACATTTGTATCTGGTAAAGGAAGAACCGGTGTTTACAGCTGAGCCTCAGGCCTTGCACAATCGTTTGCAGAGTCAAAATATCAACTCTGCGTTTGCAAAAGCAGTAGCCTCAGCCATTCTAGCAGTGGTCCATTCATGCTCCATTCGCATCTGTGGAGTGCAGGTGCTATTCTGAGTGATTCCATTGCTAACTTGTGACAGGGACCCATCCACATCGTGGAGGTGGGGTGCAGAGGGGGCCACCTTAAGTAGTAGGTCCAAGCCTGGACAGGACTGGTGATGTGCCAGACATAGGGAACACTGTACTAGTGGGGGTAGGAAGGAATGTGGGGGGCTTGTCAGAGAGTGGCTATCAGGTAGATATCATGTACTTTCTTTCTTTATTTATTTAGGAACTGGGGATTGAACTCAGGCCCTTGCACTCGCCAGGCAAGCACTTACTCTACTGAGCTATCTCCATAGCCCCCGATATCATGTACTTTTGCAGAAGGGGAAACTGAGACTTAGGGCTACTCCCTGACTTGCTGAGGCGATAGAACCAGACACTGATCCAAGATCTGAGAGTTCTTTTTTTTCCTTCTCCCCAAACAGTGGGTTCCTATGGTCTAGAGAGGGAAATAGATTTGTGAAAAAGTAGGTGGAGTTGGACTGTGGGGTCTTAAATGCGACGTCAAGGGGCCTGGACTTTATTCCCAGGGCAGGGAGAGAGGGCCCTGGGACACATAGCCCAGGCTTGACGTGCAGGGTATAAAGCAGTGGAACTGAATGTGGTGCATGACTCCGTGGCTCTTTAGCCAAGAGTGTATCTGGCCAGATGTCTTAGGGCAGGAGCATCCTGGTGAGCTAGTGGCTTTTCCCTGCTGTCTATGCGTCTCATGGTGATAGAGTCCTCGTCATCACAGAGCTGTAAGCCATGCTTAGCGAGGTGTGGGCGCTGCAGTTCTGTGATTTCCCTTTTCTTTCCTCTCCTAGTTCCTGCCCTGCACAGGGTGTATCCCTGGGCTCTCTCTCCCCTCCACCTTTGTCCCTCTGTGGCTGTCACTGCCTCTTTTCTGCCTCATTCAGGACAAGCGCATGGTCTCTGCAGGTGTGATTTATCGCCAGATGGTTATTTTGTTAGCAGTAGTTGAGTTTGATGAAACACTACCCTGCCTGCTCTTTTCCCCCCATGTAAAATGGTTGGCTTGTTTTGTGCCATTTGTTGATCTTGCTGCTGAGGTGTGATGGTTTGTTGGGGACCTCCGCTTGTGACCTGGCTGTGGCAGATGGAGGGCCACTTTTGCCCTCACATTCTGGGAACTGTCATGAAGATGCTCAGATAATCTGTTCAGAAATGGCAGCTTAGGTGAGGCATGGTGATGCACATCTGCCATCCCAGCACTTGGGGGAGGTTGAGGCAGTAGGATCACTGTAAGTTTGAGACCAGCCTGGGCTACAAAATGAGCTCAAGGCCAGCCTGAACTGCATAGTGAAACACAGTCTCAAAAAGACAAAAAAAAAAAAAAAAAAAAAAAAAAAAAAGACAGCTTAGTGACATGACCTTGTTGTTGGATTTTTCGTGGTGCCTTGTATTTATCTGCCTAGGCAAGAATTGCTGGCTGAGTTGAGCCCTTCTGAAAGATATGTTGACATTCTAATCTCTGGTACCTGAGAATATGACCTTATTTGGAAGTAGGGTCTTTGAAGAAGCAATCAAGTTTAAAATGATGTCGTACTAGATTAGGATGGTCTTTAATCTAATGGAATGGGTATCTTTATAGAGAAGAGACAGACACAATGTTGTGTGTGTGGGAGGAGAATGGCCTATCAGGGTGGGAGCAGATACCTGAATTGTAGATTTTGAGACCCTAAGTCTGTAAGGAAATAAATGTCTGTTCTTTGCGGCTGCCCTCGTTGTGTGGGGTTCCGATATAGCAGCCTTGGGAAACAGAGATAGCAAACGAAGAATAGCAGTGAATTCCTGTCCCCCTTGAGAGACATGAAGACTGCAGAGTAGAAAGGTGCCTTGGTGTGAGGAGCCGGCTAGCATCCTTGCCAGAAAGGGCACTGTGGCTTTGAGGGTGTTTGCAGCTGCACATGGGGAGCTGGTGATAGGTTGGGGTCCCTCCACGTAGGTCTGTCTGTGCTTCACACTTGTCGCACTCCTAACACTGCATGTTCATTGAATATGTTTGAAGTCTGATTGCATTGGCGTTAAAGAAAAGACAGCTGGGGCACTGTGGGGCCACCGCTGATCCCAGCACTCTAGGAGGCTGAGGCAGGAGCATCGCAAGTTTGAGTCCAGACCTCTGCAGTTTTGTGACTTGGTAAGACTTTGTCTCCCAAAAGAAAGCAGACACAACTCAACACATGGGGAAAGGGGTCAATGCAAAGGCCCTGGGTTCAATCCCCAGTATTGCATAGCACAGGCTTACCTATCTTACTCTGTCTTGTGTATGCTCGGAAAGATGGCCTTCTTCACGGACTGGACTTTCTCAGCTCCCGCTTTCCGCTTCCTCTTTGGGTTGTTTATGGGTCTAGCCTGGTTCTTCTCTCAGCCTCTTTGCATGGTTTCCCCACTTGTAGGACTGTCCTGTTGCCTTTTCCCTTGTTTCTGACCTATGCCCTGCTTGCCCTGGGAGGTGATTCTTGTTACTAGGATGTCAGCTTGACTCGGTATTACCTAGTGCAGTTGTGTCCAGTGTCTTTTACTCAGGCCGTCTTTTACCTTGGCCCGAGCTGGAGCGGCTTTCTTCCACCTGGTTGCATGCTCTCCAGGCAGACTTCTTTAGATGGAACCTGAAATCACGAGCCCCAGTTCATACAGTGGTGAATACCCCATGCAGATGAGTTCTTGGTACAGAAGCAGAGGGACTGGATGGATGGATCCCTTTGGAATTATTCATGTATTGGCTGCTTTGTTCGCGATGACTCAATGTTTGTATGACCTCAGTTTTACTAAGCATGTGAAGGCACTTTTGTTAAGTGTCTTCCATTCACTGATGTAATAACATGCCCTTTCTAGAGGCATTTGTATCCTTTAACCCAGGCTGCTTTTCGAGAAGTGAGATTTGCTCACTGCTCTTGAAAGCTAAGGTTGGTGGGGGGCTGGTAATGGGCTTTGGGCTCAAGGTGATCCTCTGTCCCTGAGTTTTACCCTCCACAGTTGGTCCTGGAGACTAAATAAATACAGCCAGGTACAGTGGCACATGCCTATAATCCCAGCACTTGTGAGGCTGAGGCAGGAATGTTGCTGTGAGTTTGAGGCCAGCCTGGGGCTACGTGGTGAGCTCAAGGCCAGCCTGAGTTATAGAGTGAAACACTGTCTCAAAAAATAAGTAAATACAGCTGCCTATACACAGGCCTTCTAGATGCACTGTTAATCCCAGAGGCTGGAGAGAGAACCTTCTGAAAATATTCCAGCTCATCCCTTCTGAACTTGGAGTTACTTTTCTTCAGTGACTTTCATAAATAGTGAGTATTGGAGCTGTTGAGAGGAACTAAACTAAATGGAAGTCTGGTCTCTCGCACACAGGAAGGGGGGTGGTCCCCCACCCCTAAATAGGGTTGGAGGGGAGGGGCTCAAATTTGTAAGGAGTTTTTAGTGCAGCTGTTCAGGGCTGCAGCAGGGGAGGCTCAAAGCTTACAGGGTTCCCGGAGATTTTGGTCGTACAAGTAGATTCAATTACTTTGGTGCTTCCTTGGGCCATTTTTATTTTCTTTAATACCTGATATTTTATTTTGCTAGGCTTTCCCCCCCAGAATAAAGGCACATTCAATAATAAGAATTCTCCAGTATCCAATACAAAATGATACTGCTTGTCAGTTGGAAGAAAAAGCAAATTGTCTGCTCTGTGTGTTGGGATTTCCTTTCTTTTTTTTCTTTCTTTCTTGCTTTTTTTTTTTTTTAAGAAAAAAAGCAGCTTAGAGAAAATCCCCAAACATAGTCTCCTGATTGAAAAATATATTAGTGGATTTTGCTGCTTTATCATTTTCTTAAAGTAACAGTTTTCTTTCCTTAAGAAAACATCTAGCTATCTCACTACTGAACTACATGGCCAACAACATTCCCAGTGCAGGGATTTTTTAGGGTTTGCACAACTAAACAGAAGTCTTTATTTCATACAGTTGCGCAGTTGGGAAGAACCTCTGTGTTCATTGCACCCAGCCCTCCGCTGGAAACCAAAGGTAGAGGTCCACGGCCAGCTTGCGTCATTTCTGTGAGACCTTCCTGGTGAATCTGCTAAGATGAACCACGGATGATACCTCCCGGTCACCCCTTAGTGCAGGGTTGGCTACTTGTGTATAATCAATAAATTCGGTGTGTTTGGCTGTTCTGCCTTTGGCCCGTCAGCCAACAGGTGATTTTGGGCACCAATTCCATCTATATGTTTTCTTTGTGTAATCATTTAAATTGTTTATGTACTTTGCCTCTGTGTTAGCCAAATGTAAAGGACAAAAAGATTAATAATATGAGTTACTAGGAAAAAACATTAGTCTCCTATGGACTTTAGTTGGGGAAGGGATGGAAATCATGTAACACGGAGTTTTCCTTCTTGGTTGGGTACTTGTGGAAGTCCTTGGGCTTGAAGGGGAAGAACAAAATGAAAGAGCACATCTGTGGACTTGCTGGGGAAGCACTGTGAGAAGGTTGAGGATATTTGGAGATTTTATAATCTTCCTTTTGTGCGTTTGCCATTGATGGTTGAAGTGCACTGAAACAGGGCTGCCCCTTCACAGAGGTCTTTGGCATTCGCACATTTCACTTTAACACCTGTTTTCAGGAAAGCATGGGTTGGGGGGGTGTTGCTATAAGATCCCACATGGAGGGCTGGCCAGATAGCTCAGGCCAGGTGGATTACAGCGCCTGCTTAAGCACATGCAGGGACCAGGGTTTGATCCCTGGAGTGCATGCTGGCCCTGCACCCTGCACCCCGCGTGGCCCCCCCCCCCCCCCCAAAAGAGCACTGAGATGGCTACTGAGACTGGGCATGGTGGCGCTCACCCGTAATCCCAGTGCTTTGGGAGGCTGAAAACAGGAGGATCACTAGGAGTCTGATCTGCGTAGTGAGACCCTATAGACCCTGTACTAAATACATTAAAAAGAAAGAAATCCCAAATGGATATTCTCTAAGCACCCCCTAGGCCACCATTCTGCCTGCTGCAGTCTAGTTAAGTGTTTCCTTTTGAGAAAGACAGACCATCAGCTCTTCAGTGTCTGTCCTTCCCACATCACCTTGCTTCTTCCCCCAGCGCCTCCCATGTCCCAGTTTCTCATAATTTTCTATCTGGATCTCATGACTTTGGACCTCCCATTTCTCTAGGATCCACTGATGGGCTCTACTTGGTGGCCCCACACTGTGCAGCCTGGGCTGCGCCAGCACTGTTGATAGCTGTGTCTGGGGTCCATCCTGTCATTGCATCCCCCTCCCTGCTTCTTCACAGTTGGCCCCTGAGGCATCTCATCCTGCCTGTCCACACCCCCAGGACTGGAGCTTATACGCAGGGCTTTTGCACTGAGCTGTATCCCCAGCTCTTTGTTTGTTGGCTCGCTCTTTCTTTCTTTCTTTCTTTCTTTCTTTCTTTCTTTCTTTCTTTCTTTCTTCCTACTTAGAGACACAGTCTCACTGAGTCACTGAGTCACTCTTGCTGAGCTGGAATCTGTTATCCAGTTTGTGCCTTAGCCCCCAGCATGCAGGGATTATAGGAGTGTGCCACCCCTCCAGCTTGCCCGCTGTGCTCCCGAGGGGCTCTCCTCCAGCTGTGTTTGTGCCTTTCCTTGCCATCTGTCTGCTCTGTATCCAGGCTTCCTGGTCATCCCCTCCCAGGTCAGAGGACAGAGCCTTTCCCTGGAGCGGAGCGGAGTGGGGGTGGGGGTGGGGTGGGGGTGGGGGCTGGCCTCTGAAGTTCTGCCTGGTACGTGTGTGGCACTCTCATTCTCCTGGCCTTCTGGGTATAACCCTGGAAGGTTCCATCCATTCTGAGCCCCAGCTTGGGGCCCTACACGTTGCTTGTGGTCACCGCGTCTCTCTGTTCCTGAGTGACCAGGGCAGCCTTCCCTGCCCTCCAGCTTCACCTCCTATCTTTGGATGCTGTCATGGCTATATCTGCTGTCCATCTGTCCTGCTGGTTGCTGCCAGCCACAAAACTGGGTCCCTGTCTCTTCCCTGCCTTCTCAGCCTCTTCAGAGCCTACTGTTAACATTGTCTGCATTCCTTCGCACTGCTTCTTTAAGAGTGCCTGCTCCTGTGTGCAGGCGGGCCCTGCTTGCCCTGTGCTGGTGAAGCCACCTTGCATAGTCCCCTCTTCCTACTGCCTTTACGGGGTCCCTCTCCTCTCTGTAAGCCCCAAGCCTCAAGCCTGCTTTTTCCTAAGGGCCCCATTTAGAGCCCATCTCCTTAATCTAATCTGCTTCTGATTTTATTAATCTCTCTCCAGCCCTTGGCATTTATAGTCTGTCATGCAGTTTGTAATACATTTTACCATAAAGTCTGCCTGCTGCTAATGGAATAAGGAGCAGTGCAGATGATGTTTAGGAGCGCGGAGGCTCGAGTCATAGACCTAGGCCTGAATCTTCATGTCACCCCTTGCTAGCTATGTGTCTGTCCTTGAGCACGTTGATCACTGTTAAGGATTATTCTCATATCACGGATGTGGGAATGATAGTAACTCACCTGCTTGTTTAAGGCTTAAGTGACACAGTACAATTCCTGGATGATGGCATGCTCAGTAAATGTCATACTGATGTTGTTTCCTTCATTGTCACATGCCTCAGAAGTGTGGCTTTCTCAGATTTATGTGCCGAGGCCATCTTCCCCAATGCGACCATCGCTGAAGATGGAACTTTTAGATTGAAGGTTAAGTGGGGCCATAGGCTGGGACCCTCATCAGATTAGGTTGGTGGCCTTAGAAGGGGGGGTCTTTTGCTTATAAAAGGATGATGAGGGAGAAGATTCTCTCTGCCTTGCACACACTCCAGAGAGAGGCTGCAAGAGCACAGGGATGCTGTCCCGGTGTCAGGAAGAGAATCCTCCTCAGGAGCCAAATCTGCCCGCACCTTGATCTCAGACTGTGTAGACTCTGACTGGGAGAAAAGGTTGTCCTTGTAAGCCTCCGCATCTTTGGCATTTCCTTATGGTAGCCTGAGCTGTCTAATACAGTGCACTTTACTTTCGCTGTCATTAGATAACAGTTTGTTGAGCTGAAGTTGCCTGGGCACCGACTGTGTTGGACAGGATCTCACTTAATCTTACATGTTGAATCTTTTGGTTCTGATAACCACTTCAGGAGGTTGGTTGAGTAAAGTGTTGAGGTCCCCAGAGTATAGCAGTGTCTGGGCTAGAAGCATGACTTCATATTGTGGCCTTTGAGAAATGGCACTTCCTGGAGAAGTTCAGTGCTGGATGTGTCCCGCCAGATGGGAGGCCGTGCGTATTGCCAGGGACCGGGGACCGATACTTCTTGATGTTAGAGGTGGTTTCTTACCTCATATTTTATCTCCAGTGGCATTTTGCAAGCCCAAACACCTCCAGACACTTACATCACCTAAGGATGGGTCCAGAATGCAAGTATTCACTCATACTCCCCTGCTCTGTGGGCACCAGCAGTGAGGGTTCCCACCTTGAGCTTGTAAGGGGTCCTTGCTGAGCTGAGGAAAGAAAAGGAGGCTCTGACTGCATCGCTGGATATTAAACCTTCTGAGAGTCGCTGCCTCTCCCCTTCCTATCCACTTGGATACAGAGAATTTTTGGAAATTTTATTTCCAAATTAGGGTCTTTGTAGCTATAAATAGTTCAGGTGAAGTCATGTGACATTCTAAGTTAGCAAAGCTGGATTGTACCTGAATAAACAGTCTACTCATGTTAGTTTTCTCCTGTGCTTTCTTCTCCCTCTCAGAGCTAAATTTAAGAGACCAGGGAAATGTTACTCTACCCCTCACCCCTGCCCAGCTTTCAGAAGTTTCTTCTCTGTCTTGGATTCAGTTTTACTAGTAATTATTTTAGACTTTTTTCTCAGAAGTTGTTAGATTTGGTCTTTAGAGGGAAAAAGAAGCTGTGAGCAAGCTAACTGAGGTTCAAGATGATAGAGTAAAACCTTATAGAGTTCCAGGGCCCTGTATGTAGACATTGGCCAACATTTCTTACTAATGTGTTTGTAATATACAGCCCATCTCTGTTTAATAAGGGTTATCACAAGACTTATGTGTTGCAAACAGACTGTTAAAGTGAAAATTGAAAGTAGACAAAGCCTGTAGAGGGGGGAAAACAAATATTCTAACTTCTTAAACTAATCTATTCTTTGAAATTGACTACTCTGACAGCCAAGGCAAAAATAGAATCTTGGCAGGTTATATAATTCTACTTCCCTGGTAAAATCCCAGGTCTGGACAGAGGACATCCCAACCTTTTACCAGTTTCTAGAAATAATTCATGGAAGGGCTGTTCTCTCCACAGAACTTGAAGCCATAAATATATATATATGTTCTTTTTTTTCAACTGGTATGTTACCTTGACTATAATTCAGGAAGTGGTAGTCATGACCTTGCTCTTCTCTGTTCCTTTAGACTTTGATAATAGTCAATTCTTCCAAAGTTTTCCATAACATTCCCGCCAGGGTTGGGCTGGGTTCTTTCCAGTGGAGCCATAGCCTGGGTTTATCTTTGTCCCTGGTCTCTCTGCCTGTTGTACCCCCCGAGGGGTTGGTAGGGCTCACCTCTGGTTTGATGGTAGGCATGGGACTAGTGGTTTTCCAGTTGGTGAAACCAAGTTGTGTGTGAAAGGCCCCAGCTGTCTTTTAGTGTCTACCACAGTCCTTAGCAGATCTGTCACTCAGGAAATGAAGCATCTCATTGTATCTATGGCAGAGCTGGGTGTCAGGCTTGGACCAGAAGATCTGAAGCCCAGTCCTGAGTCTTCCACTGACTAGAAGTGCAGCGTGACCATTTTGCAGGTGTTGACCCTTCTACCAAGCGAGCTTGTTGAAGCAGAGAGGAAGAATTAATCATCGAGTGCCTGTTTCATGTCCCTCACCAAGTGTTGCTGGTGGCGCTTGGAAGCCACCACCTGTCTGTTGGTGTTGGTGTCAGAGAAGATACATGTTTAACAACTGTGAGGAAGGTTGCCTTTAAGGCTCTTGTTCGAATGATTGTGGGAATTTCTCTGACTTTCTTCAGTCATCACTGTAGTGGCCTGAAGAACTCCTCCCTCTCCCAGGTTCCTATCCACTTGGATACAGGGAATTTTTGGAAATTTTATTTCCAAATTAGGGTCTTTGCAGCTATAAATAGTTCAGGTGAAGTCATGTGACGCTGAACTGGGCCCTCAATCCAGGGAGCTAGTGTCCTTCCAAGAAGAGGAGCATAGACACGGGCAGAAGACCGTGTGCCTACAAGGCAGAGATGCGCGTGACACAGCCACTACCAAGGAGTGCCATGGACTGCGGGCAGCTCCGAGGAGCTGTGCAGAGATGTGAGGGTCTTCTGAGGGATCACAGCGCTGTTGGCTCCTTGATTTCTGATTTCCAGCCTGTGTTAATTTAAGCTACCAAGTTTGTAGTTACCTGTTATGGAGCCCTGGGAAATTAACACATTTGTGGCCAATATTTATTTATTTATTTTTTGTCTTTTTGAGGCAGGGTCTCACTATGCAGTTCAGGCTGGCCTTGAGCTCACTTTTGTAGCCCAGGCTGATCTTGAACTCACACTGATCCTCCCGCCTCAGCCTCCCAAGTGCTGGGATTACAGGTGTGCGCCACCACGCCTGGCACAAATTTTTATTTAAAAATTACACATTGCATTTGTTCTGTCTGATGCTAAAGTGTGACTCCTCATGGCTGTCTTTGCATGTCATGTGTCACAGAAAGACCCTGATGTTTCCCCGTTCGTAAAATTTAGACTTCGATAAAAAAGACCCTTTTTATCCACTTCGTAGGTGAAAGCATATCGATGACTTTATGTTTTTGTGATACATATGTTTAGTTGAGAATCCCTAAAGTCTAGCTCAGATTATTGAGAACCTGACATCTGAGGTGTAACTCACAGCTGGTACTGACTCTAGCCAAAAATGACAAAGAAAGAAAAAATATGCAGAACTTGAGGTATTCCAAGCAGTTGTGTGTTGAGGCAAGGGTGTTGGACAGTGGCTCCCAGAGGGTGTGTCCCCTGTTTCTCCTACTCTGGAGTCAATGGGGCACCCTTCCTCCTGGTGACCAGTCTTCTCCCTGTCCCTTATTTGTATCTAGATGAAGGTGACCTTCAAAGATCTGCTCATGTTTTCTTGGCCTCAAATCCCAGCCCTTCTGTTAGGTATTTATCTTAGTTACTTTTTACTGGTTGCTGGGACAAATACCCGACACCCAAAATGAAGGAAGGAAAGGTTTATTTAGCTCACAGTTACTGGAGGTTTCAGTCTATACTCAGCTGGCTCCATGACTGAGGGGCACAACGCAGAGGCCAGCAGTTCATGGCAGTGGAGCAACAACGAAATGATGACAGAGGCAACTGACCAACCAGGGCAGCAGAGCAACAGCCTCAGTCTGTCTCTCTGTCTCTCTTTATAGTACATTCAGGCTCTCTGCCTTAGGATATCCATCCTAGACCACACCCATAGTCCCAGCAGTACTCAGACCCATAATCCCATCAGTACTAAACCACATAATCCCAGTGGATCATGAGTCAAGTCTCAAACTCTTGATTGCATGAGGCTTTGTAGGGACAACTAGACATAAACCATAACAGTATTTTTCATGGGTTTTACTGATCTGAACACTTTACAAAGTAGGTGCTTACCGTTTCCCTTTTATGCACAAGGAAATGGATGCTCAGAGAGACAGGGAGGTGCCTTGTCCCAGGCCACAGCCAGGAAGCAGCCAAGCAGAATCTGAATCGAGGTCCTTCGTATCCAAAGTCTGCTTGTCCCCTGGTTCACTGTGAAGGGCATTTGTGTCAGGACAGTGGCTTGCACAGATGCTGACGGACACAGATGTGTTTGGAGATGAACCCACTGGCATGTAGAACGTGAGTGCTGGGGAAGGGGCTGGCATCAGGTAAGGTCAGAAAGGTGGGAAGTTGCTGCGTGGCAAGGGGCTTGACTTCCACGTGTAGGAGTTAGGCTGCTTTCCATCTACAAATGTGAACCTGTTGAAGGCTTGGATCGTGGCAAGGAGGAGAAGGTGGTGGGAGTGATGATTTGGGCAGCAGGAAGGGGTGGTGACATGGTAGAGTCCAGGCAGGGACAGTAGGGGCTGGTTGGACTGGTGCAGCAGTAGGAAGGAGCAGGCACCATCGGCCTACTGTCATGGAGAATGGTGCCATACACTCGGATGGGTGTTGGGAGGTGGCAGGAGGAGTATGAGTCTGCTCAGAGGGGAGGGGAGTGGAAGCACATGTGTGGCAGGGGGGAGGAGGGGAGAACAATAAGGAGCAAAGGGGATTGATGTGCTTGGAGGGGCGCTGGGGAAGGCGCCTCTGGTGGTGATCTGGTCATGGTGAACTCAAGGCACCTCAGGGTCACCTAGAGAGAATGCCTGCTAGTCAGTTGGTGTGTGGGCTGCCGAGGTAGCTGCAGGGCTTTGGAGGAGCTGAGAGGGTCAGTGCAAGGCTGGCCAGTGCTGACATTGTGCTCACTCAAGTGCGCCTCTCAAGGCCTTCCCTGGACTCAGCTGGGCCGCTGAACTTGGCCATGTGCTTCATGGGTATGGGCAGTGGTGGGGTTAGATGGAGAGGGCTGCAAGGGTCACCGCACCCAGTGTGGCTGGAAGCACTTTGTGAAGTTAAAAGCAAATGAGTTGTCCGTGTGATTGTACTCAGGAAGGTGGAGGTGTAACCATTCCATGAGTTGCCTCAGGAATCCTGGGAATGCAGAGTCCACAGTAGAGACAGCACTGTTCATCAGTAGTATCTGATAGTGGCAGGTTAGCTACCTTTGCACTGACTCTTAGAGGGAGGCTTTGCGAGCTCTGGACATCTCAGGGCTGGTTTTGCTCTGAGTTCTCATGGGTGAGCCATGTTGCAGTGACAACTCTGAAAGCCATCAGGGCACTGCCCATGGTGCATGGGGTGATGACGCTGTCAGTACCACTTTTTGTAGGGAAGGTGAC
Organism: Capromys pilorides; assembly: GCA_004027915.1. Taxonomy (NCBI): domain Eukaryota; kingdom Metazoa; phylum Chordata; class Mammalia; order Rodentia; family Capromyidae; genus Capromys; species Capromys pilorides. The sequence continues at coordinate 16,105 of PVKN010011895.1, forward strand.
ATCCTCGTGTGTAGCCTCAGCACACCCAGTGAGGAGCAGGGGACTGCCTGCTCACGGAGTAGGATTCAGAAGCAGGGCAGTTCAGGTCACCCCCACGGTGGGCACACAGCAGGAGGTCAAGTTCCTGAGTCCACTGGGCAGCACTGTCACCACAGAGCTCCCCCTGAATATTGTCCTTAGAGGAGCTGGAAGGTTGGCTGCCTTTTGACTTGAACATGGTAAAGAGCTGAGGCTCATGAGTCAGTTTTCCATCACTGTAAGAAAACAAACCTGAGCTAATCACCTTACATAGAAAGAGGAAAGGTTCGTTTTGGCTCATGGATTTGGAGCATGTATGTATGTATGTATGTATTTATTATGTATATATGTTATGGCTGCCTCAGCCTGCCCTGGGGGTGGGGCTGGCATAGCATGTGGTGCCGGGGATCGAACCATGGTCCTTGAGGTTGCCTAAGCTTGCCTAAGCAGACGCTTTAGGCTACTGATCCATCTTGCTGGCTCAGATTTGGAGCTTTTAGTCCATGGTTGGCTGTAGCCTTGGGGCTGTGGCGAGGGGGCACATCGAGGCTGGAGCACCTGGCAGAGCCTGACGCTCTACCTTACGGCCAGAAGATGAAATCGAGAGGGAGAAAGGGAGCAGCATCCCACAATGCCCCCAAGGTCGCATGTTGACAGTGACCCAACCCCTCCGACCCAAGACCAACCTTGAAAGGTTTCCATCATCTAGTAAAAGTGATAATCTGGGAACTGAGCCTTTGATACACAGGCTTCAGGGGAGATTTAGGATCTGAATCCTAGTGAGCTTGGTGTGCAGAAAAATAGGACCGTAGAAGGGACATGGCTACAAAAGGAGGCCTTAGTCATCTGCAGAGGACCAAGGCAGTGGTGTGGGGAAAAGTTCCTCCTGTATGAAATTAAGCTTGTTTGTGAGGATTCCCCATTTTACCAAAACTCAGTCGTTGATGTTGTGGCCTATTGCACCCTGGAATGGTCACTCTTCTCTACTGGGCCAGTCCAGCAGTCACCTGTGCTTAGATAAGCTCCTTCCTGCTAAAGTTGGGTCCCAAGCTTGTGGAGTGAGAAAAGCCAACTGGGCGCTCTCTGAAGCCCAGGCTGGTCTCGACCTCACGATGATCCTCCTGCCTCAGCCTCCTCAGTGCTAGGATTGCAGGCCTGTGCCACCACGCCCAGCCTTGCCCAGCACTCACTCTGAGACTGTAGGACTGACTGGGTGTTCCCACAACCAGGATGCGATTCAAATAATATGAGAAAAGATGCCTGATGAAACCTCACTTTCTTTGCCTTTCTTACCAGTTTTATTTACGTTTTTCTTTCCTTCTGAGAAAGTAGAAAAGGTACTAAAGAAATACTTAAAATGTCCCCTCTCATGATGATAAGCATGAGAATTTTCTTTTTTATTTTAAGGAGAAATGACTTTAATATATTTGAAACCTTTTCATTCAGCCGTAAAAAATCTGAAGTCTGATCACATGCAGCAGACGGATTTGTGTGTTTTAAGTGTTTCTCCCAGGATGCCGCCAAGGCTGCGAGGAATGTCCCCAGACATGTCTGGCTCTGAGAGAAGCAGTCCTGTGGGTGCGTGTGCGAGCAAGCCTGCAATTCCAGCAAGTCTGGGTATTCCCAGTTGATGCCGCAGTCAGGAAGTCATTCCAGGTGGCTTGGTGGCTCGCTGGGCTCCCACACCCTGCATGCCTGTGCCACATCCATTTATCAATGGGTGGGTCATGCGCATGCGCAAGGGAGCAGAGGCGCTTCCAACGTTTGTGTTTGGGACTAGCCACCATAACAGTGATTTTTTAAAATTAATTAATTAATTATTTTTTATGGCTGGCTCAGCCTGCCCTGGAGGCGGAGCTGGCACAGCCTGTGGTGCCTCAGCTTTCCTAAGCAGGCGCTTTAGACCGCTGAGCCATCCCGCCGGCCCTGTAACAGTGATTTTAAACAGAATTTCCTGACGCAGAAACCTCAAGGCCGGAAGTCCGAGAACAAGCTGCCAGTAAGGCTGGTTTCTTCCAGACCCTTCTCCTTTGACTTTGTTCTCACGGTGTCTGCATGTGGCCTTCCCTGTGTCCAAATGGCCACTCAGGAGGGCAGGATCGGGTTGGATGAGGACCTGCACAAATGGCCTCACTTTAATTATCTCTGAATAAATGATTAGAGTCATGTTCTGAAGTCCTGGGGGTAGATAGAAAGGTTGCAAAAATGCTGCCTTACCCCTAAAACTTCAGCATCAGTGGTCTTCTGTATGACCATGATATAATTCTTACATCTAAGAAAAGTTGAAATAATTCCATAAGCCACCTCTCTAGTCTATATTCAGATTTCTACAGAAATTCCTCATGGTCTTTAATAACTTTTGATTTTTATTTTAAAATTAATGTCAGTGAAGATATAGGTGCTGTAACTATTTTGTTTAATTCTCTTTCATTCTGTTTAGTCTTGTATAATCTTTCCATCCCTCTTAAAAACTTTTCCCCCCATACAGAGTGTAGTGGGGCATGCCTATAATCCTAGCACTCTAAACGTCTGAGACACTGGGATCACAAGTTCAAGCCCAACCTGAGCGAATTTTGATTTAGTGAAATGATGTCTCAAAATGGAAGAAAAGAAAATGGCCAGGGAAATAGATTCCCAGCAAGAAGACTCTATATATAATGTGGGATCTCCCTATCTCCTGAATTTGGGTGAATATTTTTATGTAGTATTATTCGGCTCATGCCTATGTCTTTGGAAAATGAGATCCACATTTGCTCAGAATCTAGCTTGCTTCAGTAGTGTCAGGCAATTCTGGGTACTGGGTAAACTGCAGCACCCCACCAACTTGTCCCCCGTCCCCCTTACTGATCAGTGGCTGAGAGAGTGGGGTGAGGTCTCCCCACCCAAAGGTGTGCTTTTCCCTTTGCACTTAGCAGACAGCCTTGGGGCAGCTCTGTCTTTCCTAAATTATTTCGGTGGAGACTGGAAGTGGTGACTTTTCTCTTGCTAGCTGATATTTCCCACAAAGTAATGATAACGAGGTGTGTTTATAGAAAAGGGTTAGTGCAATGACTACCTCTAATGGAGGCCAACAAACGACCCTCTGTGGCTCACTGTGGATTTGCAAGGCTTTATTTATTCTGTGTTTTAGGGTCATTGTCCTGTGTCTTTGTTCTTTTTTCCTGTGTTTTAGGGAACGGTCTACAGGGTCTCCCTACTAGATTGCACTTGTAGTAATTCTCCTGTTTACAGCCTCCTAAGTGCTGGGATTATAGGCGCGTGCCACCGTGCCCAGTTTTAGTGTGCCCCGGGTGTGGGGCCAGCATGGTAGCCAGCGATTGAAGCCCTGGCCCATGCACCTGTGTCTTTGCTCTCATGCCTACATTATCCTACATTAGGTCCATGAGAATCTTTTGGGCTGTCTTTATGCCCCTTGAACATGTTTTGTTTAGCCTTTAAATTATGTTCAGAAGCTGCAGAAAAGAATGCTTTGCACTTGAGATAATGTTGCCAATTTATATGCTTAGTTAGGTGTTTGCTTTTTCAAAATTTTAAATTTATGTGTTTTGTAAAATCAGCTTATGTAATTTATACATAATTAAGTATATTCATAGAACATATTTTGATTATTAGGTACTCACCCCTGTAAAAACGACTGTAGTCAACATGCAGGTCATTTTTATCACAAAAAGTCTCCTGGAATCTGCATTTAGTCATTCTTGATCTCTACTCAAGACCTCCGGAACTACATATATAAAGTTCTTTGTAGATTAATTTTGTTTTCTAGAATTTTATATTAACAAAATCATAGAGCAATATACTTTTTATGTGTAGATTTGCTTTCTCAGCACATTGTTTTTGAGAATCAAAAATGTTGTTTTGGGGCTAGGGAGATAGTT
>PVKN010011896.1:0-21233 GCA_004027915.1 Capromys pilorides
GTAATCAAGACAGTGTGGTATGGGTATAAGGAGAAACATTCACATCAATGGTAGAGAATTAAGAGTCCAGAAATAAACCCATACCTCTATGGTCAACTGAGTTTTAGCGATGACGGGAAAAATCATTCAAAATAGCAAAACTAGCCTTTTATAAAATTTTGTTAATTTCAACAAGAAACAGCAATGAGACAGTTTCAGAACCTGTCAGTAGGACTACCACAAAAAAATATGGAGTGCTTCACGAGTTTGCATGCCATCCTTGTGGAAAAACTAGTCTTTTTAACTTGTCTGTCCACGATCCTACCACAAATGGATAGGCACAGGTAAAAGAATGAGATATGAACTCTTATCTCACTCTATATAAAAAAATTAATTCAGAATGGACCACAGTACTAAATATAAATGCCAAACTCTTAAAAACATAGGTTAAAAAAAGAAAAAGACTGAGCGTGCTGGCAAATCCCAGCTCTTGGGAGGCTGTAAACAGGCAGATCATTAGGAGTCCGATCTAGTAGTAAGACCCTGTAGACCCTTCCCCCCGCAAAAAAAGAAATAGGTATAAACCTCATGAGCTTGGATTCAACAATGGTTTATGATACTAAAAGCACAAGCAATCAATGAAAAAACAGTCTTGTAGCCAAAACTTAGAAAAAATACTTACAATTTATATTAATCAGTTTTGCATTATTATAACAAATACCTGAGCCAGACTAATCTTATAAAGAAAAGAGGTTTATATACCTCACAGTTTTAAAGGCTAAAGTACAAACAGCAGGATGTATGTATAGGCAAGCCCCTCCCTCTTAGTTGCACAACTAAGTGTCACTTATAGTAGACTGCAATGTGGGCAAGTTGATCACATCACCCAACAAGCAGTCAGTGTGGGTGGCACTGTGTCAGGCTTTCTAACAACCTTTCAGAGAAAACTACCAAAAGAGTCATCCTTTCAAGGGCTACCCCAACCAGGTAGGACCTCCCATGAGTCTCTGTCTCTCTCCACACTATCTCCAAATGTTGCCATCCTGGGACCAAGATTCTAAAACATGAACTTCTAGAGGGACAAGCATCATTCAAAGTCTAGCACAACTCAACAACAGAGAGACATCTAATTCATTTGTCCAAGATGCACAAAAGGCTAGTAAATACATAGAAAGATCACTAACTCTTAAGGAAATGCAAACCTAAGTTACAATGAAGTATCATTTCATGTACATTTGGTTGACTAGAATTTTTAAGAAGGAAAGTAAGTAAAGTACTATGAGGATATAGAGAAATTGGAACACTCCTACACTGATGGTAGGAATGTACATTAATGCCGCTGTCATGGAAAACAGTTTGGCAGTGTCTCACAAGTTAAAATAGAATTACCAAATGACCTAGCAATTAACTCCAAGGTCCAAGAGAATTGAAAATGTATGTTCATACAAAATATGTACGTGACTATTCACAAGGCATTATTCATAATAACCCAAACTGAAAATAGTCCAAATATTTGTTAACTGATGAACATATAAAAAATGTAAGTGTCCACATAAAGGAATATTTTCAGCCATACAAATGGGATAAAATGCTGACACATGTTATAAACTGGGTAAGCACTGAAAACATTACACTAAGTGTAAAAATCTAGACAGAAAAGATCATATACTACCTTATTCCGTTCGTATAAAGGGTCCAGAATAGGAAAATCCATAGATATGAAACCTACATTAGTGGTAGCCAGGGGAAGAGAAGAGGAGGGAATTGAGGCCCAAGAGGTCTGGAATTTCTTTTGAGGGTGACGAAATGCTCTGGAAGTAGCAGTGATGGATGCTCAATCATGTAAAACTATGAAAATACACTGAGTTATATACTTTAAAATATAACTGTTAAGGTATATGAATTATACTCCAATTTTAAAATATATATGCATATATATCCACATACATTTAATATTAAAGCTATACTGAACATAGTTTTGCTTTTGGAAGACTTAGAAACAGCTTGATGTATCTTAATTACATTTTTTCACTTAAAGTATCAATGAAAAGTTGTAATAGCATATGTAAATTGCATGTTATATACATGATTCATATGGCTTCCTAATGTTTAGTTAAGCTTAAAAAGTTTGAGAAAGTTTTGCTAGCAAAACCTAGCAGATATTAACCTTAAGAAAAAATGTAAGTATAGAACTTATTTTATGAACTGCTAGTTAACTGAACCATAATTTATAGTAAGAAATGTATCAACCAAGCTTGCTTTGTTTTTTAGTATTCTGATCAGTGAAATAATAAAGAAATGACACTTTTGGTCTTTTTGAGACACGGTCTCACTATGCAGTTCAAGCTGGCCTTCACCTCACTTTGTAGTCCGGGCTGACCTTGAACTCACAGCGATTCCTCTGTCTCAGTCTTCTGAGTGCTGGGATTACACCTGGCTAACACATTTTAATGATCTAGATTTTATATAATTATAGTCATAAGAAATGAGACATTCTGCTAACTAATGAGTGTATGAACAGCAGGAAACTCACTTCCCTGGTGTGATGGCATAGCACTTGAAACTTTAAAAAAGCTCTTGCTAACGGTGCTTCCTTTTTCAGTTCCAAATGAATGCCTCTACTTCCTGAAACTAGTACTTGCGATTTCACGTCCAGCAGGCACAGACAAGTAACTGTAATTTGGTTTTTTAATCCCTCAGTTTTCTGAGGTCCATACAGTGAAGGGCAGGGAAGGAAGAAGTGGCAAGGCAGGAGCTGGAGAACGTGCCCCACCTAAAGGCGGCAGCCACTTGACAACTCTGGTAAACTGCTTCCCACGTGAATGGCACTTGGCATAGCCCAATTTCTAGTCTCTCAAGAATCACCGAAAACAGATTTTTTTTTTCATGCAATATGTATAATTTAAAAATGTTGATAACTAATTTTTTAAAGTTTAAATACTGCTGAGTCAATAAGTACATCAGCTATTGAATACTGCCATAAGTTTACAAACTGAAAAAGAATCCTTAAAACAAAGGCCAATTACTTAGCAAAGTCTAATTTTAGGAATGGTAAACACAGGAAGCTAATTTTTAGTAAGTTTTATCAAAGTTTAGGAGACACTGGTGTCTAGCTTTCTTTCCTAGCTTTCTTTCTTTCCTAGTCTGGTGAGAGGAGACTAGAAAAATGTCCTAGGTCAAATTCATTCCTATTCCTTTCTATAGTATTAGAGGTAATGAATTTCATCCACTCATTTTGATCAAACTTTCTTACTTGAAGCCAAGTAGAAAAAGGGTGGCTTCTCAACCATATGCACCAGTACACAGTCCGAGAATCGAACAATTTGGGAACCACTGGGAAGGAGAAGAAAATTCAACAGGTTTGGAATTTATTTCATGACTTTGGCACAGATTTCAAAGAAAGCTCACAGGATGGTAAAACTGGTCTCCACTTCATAACAATCAACTGGAGCACAGTAAAATGACAACAGTGCTATCTGAATTAGAGCTCCACAGTGGAAGAACCTTGTGTTGCTTCCTGGTATGAACATAACAGCATTATAGATGGACGTTCCCTGGAATATATACAAAGCAATGAGAAGAGAGGGGCAAAAAGAAAAGAAAACCTCCTCATTAGCAAATCTAGGAGAACAAACAAAGCTATGAAAACTCTGAGAGCAGGACAGAGATCAAAGCAGACAGAATCCACAGTGGGATGGCAGTGGGACCCTGACACTCCGGTGTGGCATGTGATGAGACCAGCAGTGGCACAGCCCCAAAGCAACAAAAACAGCTTGCCTCCCTAAGAAAGGGGTCTGTTGACGCGCTGGAGTTGTGTCCCTACAGTCACAGCTGCAAAGGAGTAGGGCATCCAGAACTGGCACAAAGGGCCTCCCATTCGATCTGCCTTGGAAAGGAGGAGCTGTGGCCACACAGAGAACACCCAAGCGCCCTATGTGTAAAAGACCATCCTGGAGGCAAAAACCTAGAAAATATGCTGGTCCCAAACTTCCTAAAAAGGACTCAGAAAAACCTAATTCATTTATGCTAAAAGGAATAAAAAGGTCAGTGCCATGTCACTGTCTAAGAGGCATTATAAGAAAAGTGTAGAAATGAGAGATGAAAGGCACCAACTACCACCACCACAGAGCACTCACCACAACAGTACTATAGTGGGAAAGGCAAAAGTTACAACAAATATTCTCATATGAATTTAAGAAAATCAGTGACATTACCACCAGTTTGAGTAAGGCCACAGAGTAGAAACCCAACAGCTCAGAGAAATGTCTAGGTAGCAGTAATGGAGAAGCACAAGCTGGCACAAGTTGACAAGAGAAGAAAACTAGCAGAGAAATGACAAAGAAACTGAAGAGAATAAAGACACCACAGGAAACACAGCAAGAGACAACAAAGAAATGAAAAAGTATATAAAAAGATTAAGGGGAAAGTAATCGCTATAAAAGATACACAAAGAAAAATTCAACACACAGAATCTGACAAAAACATGTACACGTCAGGAAAAGAACAACTTATATAAATACTTTAATGTTAAATTCATTGAAACATCATGAAATTAATACAAGTTACTTGCGGCCTCCGCAATTATAAAGGGTACTACTCAAAGTAGTGGCCAGCAGCTTCTATACACTTTGTTCAGCAAACTGCTGAAACATATATATGCTTTTTGATGGACTCTGGGTAACTAGGGTCTCCAAAAACAGAAAATCAAAATAATACAATTAAAGAAAAGTCTTGAAACAAAATAGACTTGAGTCTATGTATTAGAAGAACATATGTGTACCAGGAAAATTCATCTAAGCATTTAACACCAATATATTTGAGTGAAGGGAAAATGCACTGGAAAGATGGGCACAAAAGATCAATAACGAGAAAACCATTCAAGCTGGCGTCATACATCTTCACCGTCACATTCAATGCTGGGGACATCTGACAACGCTATCAGATTCTGCAGGAAAAAAACTGTCAGCCAAAGATTTTATAACCTACTAAGGTATCCTCCAAGTGCAAGCAACAAATTGAAGGTCTAAAAATGTTACAAGAAAATATCACCATTTTTTCCCACAATCTCATCTTGTAAAACTAAAGTTTAAGCATTCCTTACCTGAAATAGTTTTGACTACAAACATGTGAATTTCAGATTCTTTTACGGAAGATTTTGGGACACCTATGTACACATAATAAGATTTCTTAGATACGAGACCCAAATCCAAACATGAAGGTCACTTAAGTTCATCTACACCTTATACTCCTACCCTAAAGGCAATAACTGTATACAGTATTTTTTTAAGCTCCTACAGCTGACCAGGATCCATGATCAGATGGAGTTAGTTATGGAGATTTCTTCCTGTGGTTGTCATGTCTACCCTCAAAAATTTGGGGGTTTAGGAGCATGTCAGATTCTGGATTTCTAGATTAGGAAAACTCAATTTATACTACAGGATGGACTTTAGTCAACCAAAGGTTGACTGGGGAAAATTTCACAAAAATGTTGGTGTATTACATTATTTAACTGCAGAATATAAAAAAAAGGGACAAAAGGAGGATAAAACAATATAAACACGGATCATAACAAGGTATAAATACTAGTAACATAAATTGGAGAAGAGAGAAAGGAAAATGAAGAAAATTACTTGCTACCTTGATGAAATGGCCAGGAACCAATAAACAGCCTGAAAGCTCACAATTAAGAGGAAGCGAAAGCACATGGGCACACACAGCAGCATAAACACATACACCATTGAGAATAAATAGCAGGGATAGGAGAAAAGGAAAGACAGAATTTTTAAAAATTTCCTTTGTTATAGAAGATTTACTGTCAATAGAGGTCTAAGGATATTATGTAAAGTAATTAATAAGACACAAACACAAGGCTTCCTAAACATCTGAACAAAAAAAAAAGCAAAGAGAAATAGACTACACAATGTAAGGCCTAAAATTTATATATCTATAAAAATATAAAACAGGTGGGTTTTATGAAACTTCCAAGACATTATACTATAAATATTTTCACTGAAGCAATGGTTTTCCTTTTTCTTTTTGACACAGGTCTCACTATATATTCCAGACTGACCTTGAACTTGCTATATAGCCCAGGCTGCCCTCGAATACACAATTTTGCCTCACCCTCCCAAAATCTGGGATTACAGGCATGTGCCACATGTAGCTGGAAGAAACAATTTTTTAACCAGTTGCAGAAATCCACAGCTGTGATACTGCTTTCAGGTACTACAGCTGCAGCTTGAGAAAAAGATTTCAAGCTTTCAAAACAAAAGGGCAAATGGCGTAGTAAAAGAAACACTCTAGGAACATTATCTAAAGATCAATATTGGCTCTTTAAATACAAAAATAAACTTATGAAAGCATCAGTTAATGCTTAAAGGAAGTAACTGGAAATCTCAATTTGAACAATAAAAGGAGAAGAGATAACAACAGTAAGAAACTGATAAATTTGCAAGCATAGGCCCAGGGTTACAGCTCAGTGCACAGCGCGTGCCTTGCAAATGCGAGATTGTGAGTTCGAGTACCAGTACAAAAAAAGTTGTGAGCATACCCAGCTGGTAAAGTAACAAACTGAAATCATAGACTCATTACTGGGCAGCATTAATGAACACTGTTTGACAGTCAAAACATTACTTGGTGTACCAGGCTGGCATGCAGCACCATGAGCTCTTTATAGTCAGCAATGGTGCCTGCGCATCTCATCACTTCTCTTAGGAGTCTCCAAATGTTACAGAAGTTCACTGACTAACAATAATATATTTTATATGTTCTGGTTCAGGGTTTATGGGCTCATCTTTTAGGAAGATAAGTAGCTTAGACTCAAGAAAGAAAGGATCATTCAAGATGGAGACACTTGGGCAGAGGGTGTAGTTCAATGCTCAAACACTACTGTGAGACTCTGTTCAACCCTGGCACCACAAACAAAAAGGAATTTCAGAGCACTCTGCAAGCATCAAGCAACAAGTTAGGTTACAGGTTAGAGAGAAGACCCAGGGGCATGGAGCAGATAAGCATTTCACCCCACTAGGAGTCAATAAATTTGAGTTACAGCTTGATCGCCTCAGCTAGCCCTCAGAGCTCTCCCAGTCGCTGTGCCTTTTCCACTAGAACGATGCCTTTCAAATGCTGACAGCACTCCTAGTAAAAAACATACTCTGTAGCACCACTCAGTATAGATACACACATTTCTGATCTTTTCTATTTAACTCTGTTCAATTTGACTTCTTTTACAAAAAGAAGTCTTCTCTACTGCTCAGACTAGCCTTAAACTCCAGATTCTCCAGCCTCAGCCTCCTAAGTAAACTGGGATCACAGGCCAGGGTCATCCTGCTCCAGTTTCACTTCTTTTTTTTTTTTAATTTTATTTATTTATTTATTTGTTTGCTTGTTGTGTTGTTTCTTTATTTATTCATTTTGTGGCTGGCTCAGCCTGCCCTGGTGGTGGCGCTGGCGCAGCACGTGGTGCCAGGGATCGAACTGCAGTCCCTGCAGTCCCCTGAGCCCTCTTAAGCAGGCACTTTAGACCACTGAACCATCTCGCCGGCCCCTCCAGTTTCACTTCTTAGAAATGCTCATCTTGACATATGAAACTGGTTCTATCACTCAAAACATTAAAACACTCCTCTAGAATACACATTTCTAAAACTTTCTCTAAGGTTTCAAGGTCAGGGGCTAGGCTGCAGTTTCATGGCAGAATGCTGCCTAGCATGCATGAGACCTTGGATTCAAGCCCTAGAACACGCACATACACACATACACACACACACACACACACACACACACAATTCTAAAGTCATATTTAATTCCTAAACATTTTTCTTACCTGAAAAATCTGCATCCCAATAGCAACAAAAAAAGTAGACTACTATCAAATAGTAAAATAGCTGACAAAAATGAATAGAGCCACAGAAGCTGGGGACAAGGGGAAGCTAAACCCAGTCTATCATCAGCTGTCCCCATAGCCACCTCAAGTAAATCCAAGGAAAACAGTGTTTGCTGAGCAAGACAGCTTGTTGGCAAGTCCCGGAACACCCCAACTACCTGCCAGCCAGACTTGGGGCTCCAGATTCTCACTCTATATGAAAATTCTGTAGCTTCCACTTACATCAAATACCTTAAACTATTACAGGTACAGAGGCTAATTAAATGTGTTCAGATGATATGATCTCATTAGAATTAGTGAAAATCAAAATAAATATTTAAAATAAAGAGTTTTGGCTTTGTTCCTACCTAAAAATCTCTCTGTACACTACATATAAAGGAAGCATGCAAAAGTGAATTATTTATTTGCCATCCCTTCTGATCTGCCCTTTTAAGATCTAAGGACAAAGGCAATACAAAACTCATTCTTGACATGAGCTGTCTAGAAAGCTCTTTGGTAAAAGGAAAAATCACCATTATGCTACCTTGAATACAAGGAGCAAATTAAAGGTGTACGAAGGTGAACCCCACTGCCTTCAGAGTATGTTCAAGAAGTATGTATCCTTGAAAAAGAAAAACTCAGAAACAGGCAGAAAGAGCATCCTTGGTAATTCTCCAGCTCTCAAAATACACACCCATTAAATGCTGGAATGTTCACTGAGCTTTCTTTTGCTTGCTGGTCCACCATTTTACATCAAAAAACCGTGTCTGCTTTTTTTTTTTGAGCTAGGGTCTTGCTATGCAGTTTGAGCTGGGCTTATGCTCATGGGCTGCTCTCAAACTGGCAGCGATACTCCTATGTCAATCTCCCTAGTGCTGGGACCACAGGTGTGCACTACTACACCTGGTCCTGGGGCCAGCACAGCGTGCGGGACCAGGGATCGAACTGGGGTGCTTGCACTTGCCTTGCAGGTGCTTACGCCTCTGAGCTAGCTCCCCAGCCCACCATGTGTTCTTTTAAAGGACACTTTTTTTTTTTTCTTTCCAGTCTTGGGGCCTTAGCTCAGGGATAACTGAGTAACATTTTCAGTCCATTTCTTTCCTTTTTCTTTATCTTTTTGAGAAAGGTCCTAAGTTGTCATGGTGGCCTTGAACTTATGATCTCCTGGCTCAGCCTCCTGTAGAGCTAGGACTACAGGTGTACACCACCACACAAGGCTAAGGGACTGACTTTGTGATGTCTGACTTGAATTAAAGGCAAATACACCAACTTCAACAGATGTTCTTTTGTCCCCAAAAGAAATCTAGTCAGTTGAGGTGCTAGGACTTAAACCTAGGATGGAAATTCATTTAAAACTAGAAAAAATGTTCTGTTTACAAAGATATAATATAATTTTCCTAAAATGGAGAAAGAATAAATTACTACTTATTAGTTCTGTCCAACAGAACTTTACAATGATGAGCATTCTCTAGCTGCACTAATCCAGGGGTCACTAAGCCTCCTGGTACTGAGCATTTGAATGCCACTGGTGTGATTGAGCTGAATTTCCATTTCACATTTAAATTCACTTAAATGTACACAGTCACATGCAGCTACCTACTTTCACATGGGGCAGTATAGGTGAGATAATCACAATCCTCATTGGCAGACTGACTTGTCCTACACTGAATGTTACAATTTGAAAAGCTATTGTTTTATACTCATATTCAATATTTAGCATTAAGTCTTCCTTAGAAGTGGTGCCTCAGGCTGGCCAAATAGCTCAGCAGATTAAGGTGCCTGCAAACAGGCACAGGGGCCAGGGGTTCAATCCCCAGGCCTGCCATGGCATCCCTGCCCCCGGGGGCACACTGAGATGGCAACTGAGACCAGGAGTGGTGGCGCAGGCCTGTAATCCCAGCTCTTGCGAGGCTGTAAACAAGTGGATCACTACAAGTCCAGTCTAGTAGTGAGACCCTGAACACCCTGTAGACCCTTCCCTATAAATACAAAAAGAAAAAAAGAAGTGGTTTCTCAACAAAATTTTGGCAAATGTTATTGTAAAGTATGAACATACTAGATCTGCAGAGCAGAACTCTCTTAGCAATGTTTAGTTTTCAATCTGTAACACTTGGAATAGGTAAAGGGGGAAAAAGGTAGCAAGAACACAGTCTTCTTAACTCAAAGGGAAGAAATGAAACATATAATCCAAAGAAAGGTTCATCTAGCCCAACGCTTTTCATGGGTATACCCATTCATCAACTCCTGTTGAGATCTGCTGCTTTAAATCCAGTTTGGCTTTCAACAAAATCTATTCCATTTGTTTTACCTCTGAAATCAAGTGTTCTACCTATGAGAAAACCACTTAAAATATACACAATACCCTAAGAAAGAGCTACCTCAAAAAATGTTTAAATAAACACTGCAGCTGTGCTATAGCCATAGCAAGACTAACTTCAAGCAGCAACACTGCAGTTCTAATTTCAAGGTCAATGACAAATTATTTTTTTCACTTTCCTATCCTGCTGACACAAATATTTTACATACGCGCACACACACATGAACACAAACATCTCAGTAATTTCACTTTGTTTAACTGGGACAGACTTCTAAAATCTGTTTCTAAACACTATAAGCTCATTTTAAACCAGCAAACTTTACTTTTTTTTTTTTTTTTTTTTTTTTTTTGGCAGGACTGGAGTTCAAACTTCCGACCTTGCACTTGCCAGGCAGGCACTTATGCCATGGAGCTATCTCCCCAGCCCCAAATGAAGGTTGTTTTGTTTTGCTTTGTTTGTGGAACCGGGTATTGAACTCAGGCCCTTGCACTTGCCAGGTAAGCACTTATTCTACTGAGCTATCTCCCTAGCCTCCCCTTTTATAACTATATTTATTTATTTACGTTATGGGCAGCTCAGCCTTCCCTGGGGGTCGCAGCATGTGGTGTAGGGGATCAAACCACAGTCCCTGCAGTTGCCTAAGGAGGCGTTTTAGACCGATGAGCTATCTCACCGGCCCGCAAACTTTACAAAGAATAAAGCCACTAGTATCACAGCACATTTGGGAATGCTCAAACTGTACCAAGCAAAGCCCTTCCAAGACAGCAGCACAATTCAGGTAACAAAATTCAGCACCACTGATTACAACTTCTACGCCTTTCCTCTACTACTGTTGTTGCTACCACCAGGTCCTAAAAAAAAGAACTAGAAGCTCACCTACTTTATCCAAAAGCACTGGAATCACTACAAGATTCAGGACAAGCATACAGGAGCCACTGTGCCTGCAGAGTGTAAGCAATAGAATCAAGGAAAAGAAAAGTCAGAGCATTCTGACAGAGCCAGCACCCTACAGGCTCCAGAAAAGTTGTGTACTGTCAGTCCTTCCTCCTGGGCATGGATAAAACCTGCAGATGCAGCCAGGGCACGAGAGAGGGAGGCAGGATTTAAAATGGAGAACTGCCTCGCTGCTGCCACTTAACATATGTACCCGTCCCTGAACCTGCTGCCCGCAGTCTGAACATCTCTGTTAAAGCCTCCGCATCTGTCAAGTGCTAAGAACATCAAGGTTTTCTTCATTATTCCAATTTTTAGAGGAAAAGACTCCAGTGAACGTAATAAAGGATGCTGCATTTTCACATGAGAAGTGTAAGTTCTCAAAGTACATGAGGTTTATAAGCAGAAAATAAACATTTCTCATCTCGTTCCATAAAAATCCAATTCAGAGCAGTGTTACTCCTCCTCCCCAAATGCTATTTAAAAGCAGAAACAGAAATGCAAAGACATTCAAGAGATAAAGTAGCTTAACATAGATAACTTAATTTTTTAAAATGTAATACTTTTATGAGATAAAATATAGATTCTAAAAAACAGAACAAACAGAGAGCCTTTTTTGGCCTGGTTTATACTGTTAGCAGTACACTGTTACACTAAATGAGCGAACTTTTTAAACTCTCTTAGCCCAAATGCTATTCAATCACTTGTCTAAATTCCTTGTGTTTGTGAGCTGAATACCTTACATCTTCACTTTATATGCCCTCAAGTTCTATAGAAAGAACTTCTACTACTCTTTGAGGGCTTTTGTAGCCCGAGTCTAATAAATAAACATCGATCACATTGAAAACATTAAGGAATTTATCAATTTTTAATTACAAAAACAATATATGAAAACACGCTTCCCTGTAGCAGTCTAACAGGAAACCCAACAAGACTTTCTATTTATTTTTTCAACAGCGAAAGCATACTAGCATCTTCAGCCCAAAGCAGATATACTCAATCATGGCTCCTGACTTAAGCGCAACATTTTTTATATGCATGAAACAAAAGTGCTCTCGCTCTTACCTGTGTATCCTGCATGCCATCCCCAGGAAGCCACCATTCCCAAGAGCCATTTGTACATGATTCCTTCGATACACCAGAACCGCTTACTGTCCAGCACACGAAGGGGCTGCAGCAGAATTACATAGCAGATGTAGGATGGAATAGCGACCAGGTTGTTGGCGACCATGAAGGCGAATCTCAGCAGGGCTTTCACCAGGATCCAGCCCAGCCGAGGCGCTTCCTCCAAAGTCACAGCCATTCTCGCACTGGAGTCGATCCTGCCAGTCTGGGAGGTGAAAGGAGAACTCATTTACAAAAGAAAATATATGAAACACATTTAAATCAAATAAACAGTCACAAGCCCAGGAGCTGACTGCAGCACACACAGAAAAGAAAAGCAAGGATGGCCAAGCCGGCCGGGTATAGTATCTCGGTGATCTGCCGAGGAAATTCCTGCAGGAGACAGAGAGCGGGCAGCAGCACCGCACAAGGTCAAGGGAGCATGCACCGAGGTGCGCGGGTCACAGTCCGTCCAGCAACGAGAGCACCATGCCCACCCGCGACCTGGACTTCAGCCAGAAAAATGCACCCACTCGCTTTTGACACCCTCGCTGTCCCCAAACGGAGGACACCAGGGACACGGTGGAAACGAGGGTGACAGACACCTCTCGGTGCGGTTCCCCGGACCTCGTGGACCTCGGTGTCCTGGCCGCCACCGTTCTCGCACATCCTTCACTCCATTCAAAGGTCTCCGGCCCCAGCGAGGCGAGACGCTCTTTCGAAGCCAAGGGGATTTTTTTTTTTAACAAGGGGGTTAAGAGAGAGGGGAAGCGCGGAGAGGAAGAAAGCGAGCGACGCGGCTACCGCGCGGAGGGGCGGGGGAGGGGCGCGAGCCAGAGAAGCAGGGTCGGGATGGGGGCGCCCGCCCGCCCGCCCGCGAGGGGATGGGAGCAGCGAGGCGGCGGCGGGGCCGGCGCAGGGCGCGGCGGGCTCACCTCACCTCACGGCGCGGGCGGGCGGAGGCGCCTACTCCGCTCGCGGCTGCCTGCGGACACAGGGACGCCGCGCGCAGAGGCCGGACCTGTCACCGGGGCGGGTCCCGGGGAGGCGGGCGGACGCCCCGCGCCCCCGCCTCCTCCCCGGGGCCTACCGCGCCCTCGTCTCTCCGGCCACGCGCCGCCACAGCCGCCCCGCCCCGCCCCCAGGCCGCGCCGGGCCGCGCGGGGCCTGCGTTCGCCGGGCCGGCCGAGTCGAGCCGAGCCGAGCCGAGCCGAGCCGAGCCGAGCCGAGTCGAGCCGAGCCGGCCGGGCCGGGGTTACCTCGGGCTGGGGGCGGCCCGGGAGGGGCCGGCGGCGCCGGAAGAATGCATGGCCCGCGGCGGGGCCGGCGGAAGGAGGGCGGTGGGGCCGGGCCCAGGCGCCGGGAGACGTGGATCCCAGGCCGGTAGCGCTCGCCGGCGGGAGGGGCGGCGGAGGAAGCGGCGCGGGCCGGGCGCGAGCAGACCGCCCCAGAGCGCCCCCTAATGAGCGAGGCGCCGCCGCGCCCGCCTGCTCCGCGGGCCGCTAGGCCGGGACCTCGCCAACAGCCGGGCCGCGGGGCGCGAGCGGAAGCCGCGCCGCCCCCACGCAGCCGAGGGCCGCGGCCCTCGGTGGGAGCCGCCTCGGCGGCCCCGACGGGCGCGCGTCCTCGTCAGCACGCCGCGAAGCTGCCCCGGGAGGGCCGCGCGCTCCTCCGCGCCCGTGGACACCCACCCGCGTTCGCGGCGTCCCGTGAGCCTCCGCAGGGTGTCAGCGCTAGAGTTCCAAGACAATTTCTTCCAGGCTGGAATTGTTTCCGGAGAGCGCTGGGTCGGTAATGGCAGTTCCATCCCGCCACCCCTTTCATCTCCCCACCCCGAGAATCTGGTGGGAGTCTAGCAAGCTACACAGGCTGAAACTTGGTCACGGAGGGAAAAATATTTAGCCAAGTGCCTAACATTAAAGAAGTGCTCAAAAACCGGCTGCAGGAGCTCCTTAGCTGGCCTGGCCGCCGACGAGGCACGGTGACCGCATTCTGGTTAAAACAGAGAAACAGTCTAATGTCCTAAGAATTCTCATATGACCTGTCTAAATTTGTTTTAAAACCCCAGTTTGTCAAACCTTATGGTCCTCAGTCACGTTTGTAAAAGTGACCCTGAAACTGCATCACTGTGCGCTCGCTCGCTCTCCTCATTTTTTTCAACTTCAGTTCCATTGCCCTTGGTGATGACATAAATAGAAGCGCAGAGCCTGTAGGAAGTATTTGTCTTTCCCAGTTATTATTAGCTTATTTCGTTCGTGTGTTGTCTGTTTCACTGTTGTGTTCTAACTGTACAGGGCAATACAAGACTGGCAGTGTGGCTCAGTAGAGTACTTAGCATCTTGTGTGGAAGGTCGTGGGTACCCTCCTCAGCACTGAAAATAAAATACCAACAAAATTAATAAGGAACAGAAGAAGCACCGTCATGTCTCAGAACTGGCCTCACAAGCTCAACTGATGTGCAGCAGCAGAAAAGTTAGCTATGCCCATTCTATTCCTTATATTCTCTTTCTTAATAGAGGCACCAAAGTAATAGGCCTTTTAATGAGAGAAATTATACATGGACTGAACATGGTTGTTCAAAATGCAGCTTCAGTGAGATAGGTGAGGGACAGATTTCTTTTCCAGAACCAACAGCAAATTCCTATAAGGACTCCACTTGTTCCATCCCATTCCTCTTCCACTTTCCTGGGTGCTAAGCTGACACCTGATGACATAGATGCTTCTGGCAGGTGACATAGATGCTTCCTACGTGGTAGGACATCTGCCAGAGCACCGGGCCTACTAGCCCTGCTTGAGGAGGAATTAGTAACTGCCTGCACACCCAGAAAAGAGCCAGAGGTCAGGCAGGAGCTGGAGCTGTGTGTCTCTGGCCTTACAGGGCAAAAGCATCACTCAGGATGTCTACCAAAACAGCCCTACCTTCTTAGGGCTTGTTCCAAACATTTTAACACTGAATCCTGTGAGCTCAAGGACTTGGTCTTTAAGAAGAATCATAGGTTGACACATACCTGTAACACTAGCACTGTTGGAAGCTGAGGGAGGAGAAGTGCAAGTTTGCAATCAGCCTGAGCAACTTAGTGACTTAGGGTGACCCTGTCTTAAAAGAAAACAACAAAACTTTTAAAAGGGTGGGGATGTAGTTCAATGTAAAGGCCCTGGATTCAATCCCCAGTACTGCAGAATTAGTATCAGGTGATTCTGATGTAGACAGTATACCACTTGCCTGAAGATACCTTAAAGACAAGTTTGCTGTGATACCCTGAGATGACCACATCCTTTTCTAGACCCTTTGTCACTTAAATCACTCCGTATTTGTTCTCATCTTTATTGTCTTCCAAGGCTGTCATAACAAACCATTCCAGGCTGGGTGACTTGAACCACAGAATCGCTGTTCTCACAGCAGAGATCTTAGTGTAGGCAGGTTTGGTTTCTTGCCTGCTGGTGGCAGCTGGCCACCTCAAGGGGTGAAGTCATTTCTCTGTGCATGTACCTATCCAAATCACTTCTCAGGGGTGCTGCACCACCGACATACACCCCCAAACCTTTTTAGAATAAAATATTTATTTACTTAAGACAGGCAGGGTCCTGAGTTCAATCCCCAGTACCGCAAAAAAAAAAAAAAAAAGAGTCTCAAAATCCCTTGGTGGGTTTCAAAATTTAACAATCATCCTGCCTCAGCCTCCCTCAGTGCTGGAATTACTGGTATGTGCCACCATGCCCTGCTCTAAATCTCCTAATAAGGAGGCTGGTCAGATCGGATTAAGGGCCATACTAATGACCGCATTTGAATCAGCTCCTTAGAGGCTCTAATAGCAATAGTCTGAGAAAGTAAGAGTTAAGGCTTCAGAAGTGGGATTTTGGGGTTACCATTCAGCCATCACACATCCTACATTTTACACTGCACATTTCTCCCAATTCACTGGCTCCTCCTAGAAGAGATGTGGGGGTCCTACTCTCCTTGACCATTTTAAGTGTGTGTTGAGCAGCTCCAACCTCACTTGACTTTTCTTTTGGGGACCACATGTGCTGGAGATTGAGCCCAACATTAAACCCATGCCTGTTACACTCACAACCTAACCAGTGAGCTACCCAGTGAGCTACGTGCCCAGCCCAGGCTTAGTCTTTCTTGATGCTTCGCCAACATGTATTCTAGGTACAGATCTGCCCTCACCGTGTGCCAAGACTGGGAGGGAGGTTGTCTTAATTTCTGGCCACAGCACCTTGTTCAGGAAACACTGCAGGCCTTGTTTATATTTACTTCTTGTACTTGAAAGTTCATTTCAGGTGTATATCTTTGCCTTCGTTCATAACACTCTTGTCTTGGCTACCTTTTTTCCCCACCACTCTTTTACAATATGCTAGAACTTCTTTCTTTCTTTCTTTCTTTCTTTCTTTCTTTCTTTCTTTCTTTTTTTCTTTCTTTCTTTCTTTCTTTCTGGTCCCTTATTTCACAGTGCTGTGGGCAGGCTGGCTGTACCTTGATGCTCTGATCTACCAACTGGAAGATTGTGGCCACCAGTTCCTATGGCAGACACATCTGCAGAAAACAAGGAACGTCATCAATGACTAATTCCCTTTCCTATGGCCTTCGAGCCCGCTTTGTCAAAACACAAACCTGAGGTCCAGAATTCCAGATCCTTTGGAGTACACAGCCAGTAGAGGCAGGACCTCAGGTCCAGGCCCACTCTGTGCTCCCGTGGCTAAAGAGGATGCTCCTCCGAAGAGAAAGAAGAGGTACACTGGAGTCTCAGGACATTTAAAAACAAGCCAACAACACCTTAGAAGGTTTAATTCCACCCATCTGGTACACACACACACACACACACACACACACACACACACAGCAAATTAGCTTAGAACCAGGGAGGGGTTCCCTGGGGCAGAAGAATCCACCCCTGGGCCCTTTCTTTTTCCTAGTGGCAATTATAAAAACATTTTACCTATGGGCAACAGGAGCTTCTGCCCTGAAGTTCCAATGAGCTATTTCCTCTCCCGGGAAAACCTTACCCGCAGTTTTGTAGCTGTGCAGTGGCTTGGCACCAACCTCACCTCACAGGGAAACAGTGGCAAGCTGGAAATAGCCCAAGAGAGTTGAGTATTCTAACCAGTGTCAACTCTATAACTCCAAACAAAAAAGATAAATACACATATGGATGTCTTCTTCTGTGTCAGTATCGATAATTGTAACATAATGTGTGCTGGGCTTATTAGGGTACAGTGATGCTCACCTGTGAGCCTCACATTCTGGAAGGCAGAAGCAGGAAGACTGCCAGTTCAATCCCAGCCTGGATAATGTAGTGATTTAGTGAGATCTTGTCTCAAAAAACAAAAAAAAAGAGGAGCAGGATATAGCTTAGTGAGAAAGCTCTTGGTACTGGAAAAAGCAAAAGTACTGGAGTCTATAACCTTAAAATCTTTTACATGAGATGGGTCAAATGGTCAAAACTTGACTGCAACTGGGCCACTGATGGATTTATAGTATACCCCAAAAGACACAGTTCTGAATTCTTGGCCTCAGCAGTTCAGATTTTTTTTTTCTAGGAACCAGGGATTGAACTCAGGACCTTGCACTTGCCACAGGTAGGCACTTGTGCCTCTGAGCTATCCCCCAGCCCCTCAGATATGGTTTTTAAAGATGCCTGTAGACACTTATTTTTATAGACCTTAGAACCTAACTAATAATTGTTTGTGGAAATACCCAGAATTTTGTGGAAACCGAAGATATCCTTCACAACTCTATTTTTGGTAGGAGATTTGGGAGTACCCAATCATAAAGCATTTTTCAGTCCTTGCTGCTGATTGGCTGCTGCTCTGTCACTCATCTCTGGCAGACTTAACCAGCTTTCCTGCATCATAACAGGCTCCAGTGTTCTCAGTTTTGTTCTTCTTGAAGTCTTAAAATCCCTAAGATGCAGCCAAAACAGCCTGTATCTGCTAAGGCTTTATTAGTATTCAATTAAGTTGCATAACTGCAGGAGACATAGTATATTTAGGGTTTAAACTGAAAAAAAAAATAGGTGTTTATATGCATTTTTAGGGATTCATATCTGAAATTCGCAGTTTTCCCAATTCACAAGTGCTCTAAGAAAGTAGCCCCAAAGAATTTTGAAGGTTCATTGGATAGCGAAGTGTGATGTGGGGAGGTGGAACCTGATTGGAGAGGTGTTTCTCCCTCCTGTCCCCTTGATTTCTCTCAGATTTCTGCGACCCTGCCATGAGCTGTCTCTCCTCTGCCGTGGCCCTGCGCCATGCTGCACTGCTGTGAAACCAGCTGACTATGGACTGAAATCTCTACAAAGTATGAGTCAAAATAAACCTTTCCTCCTTTAATTTGTGGGTGTTGGAGATTGTGTCTCAGTGAGAAGAGAGTAACTAAAACACCTGCCTTCTCGGTGCCCTTTTGTTCAGCTAGTTTCCCTTCTCTCTGATGTAAAGCTAGCCTTAATTTCCAAAGGGCTCTGAAGACTCCATGTAAGGAAGACTGATGCCCCAAACTCTGTCTACTCCCTGCCAACAGACAATACTCTGAGCTAGAACTAACTCAAATTTTCGCTTGGCAATGTACCTGGTCTGTGCCCTCAGAATTTTCCAAAACAGACTTCTTTCTGGAAACACTTCCTTGTCTAGCCCTGAGCTAGTTTTTATCCTGTGTCTTTCACCTCAGCTCAACGTCGAGCAGACTACTAAACCTCATACATCATGTTTGTTTGTTTGTTTTTGTACAACTTCAAGTCCTATCACAACAGGCTCCTAACTTCTTCTGACCCTTTTCTCTCACAAATATCCTGTGTTCCTGAGTTTTCCCACAGATTAAGACCATTGTTTTAATAAAATAAAAATCTTTGTCCTAGTATTGGGGTGGGAGAATTCAGTGTTTGACAAGACATAGGAATTCTGTAGAAAAGGGATGCTGGAAAATTCCATTTATTAATAGGGACGTAAGATGTGGACTTCATCACAGAGTAGATGAGAAACTAAGAACCCACGTATTCTGATTTACAAGGACTTTCATAGTTTTAGCATTGAAAGTACCACATTCCTGAATATTCCTCAGTCCTGGCATATGATTGATGATCCTATTTCGTTCCCTGAGTCCTGGGTCCCATGCTGTCCCTTAGCCAGATCCAGACGCCCAGCTTCACTATATACCCTGTGGCCCTTTTGCTGTGCTATGTCTGCTCCCTGGTCATCTGAGACATCAGAGGCTAACAAGCCACCCAGGCTGATAGCAGCGCTTAATGTTTCCCTTAATTACTTGTTTCCTGGGTTCAGTTTCTCGCTCTTATCCAAGGCGTCTACAGTTCAGCAGGCTCTGTGATTCTTGTCAGCTAAAATTATAAGGGGTTTGAGTAGAACTTTTCATTCTCCTCCTACTTCAGTTGTGTTTAAGCTTCATTTATTGTTGAGTGGGGGGCTGAAACTGTTGGCTGAGGTGTCCCTGTATTCCATCTTGCATTCCTGTAGGGAGACCACAGAGTTCCCTCTTCTCACACAATCCTGTTCGACGCTAACGTGACCTAAAACAGGTAGGAGCCTACTGTCTAAACAAAGTAAAAGGAAAGATAAAGAAAGACATTTTTCTTTTTGTCTTTTTCATCCAGTGTTTCACTATACAGTTTAGGCTACCTTGAACTCCCTCCGTGGCCCAGGCTGGCCATGAACTCCTAACAATCCTCCCGGGATTACAGGAGTGCGCCACCATACCTAGTTAGGAAAGCTAATCTCTTTGTGAATAGTTTTCCCTCAAAATGTCTTGCTTCTTTTCAACTTTGACTTCAAAGCATAAGCTGATGTGAAGATCTATATTAATTGTAATCAGCTACCAACAACCAAATGGCCTGAGAAACCCCAAGCAGAGATACCAGATTGTGAACCAGCCCCCACTTTAAGAATGCCATGAATTAGACGAAGTTATGAACAAAAAAAGGATACTAAGGTGCGATTTTTAAAATTTAGCTTAATTAGTCCTAAATTAATACATAGTTTAGACCCATCTGAGTTAAATTAATACATAAAATTCTTTTTTTTTTTTTTTTTCCTTTTGCGGGACTGGGGATTGAACTCAGGGCCTTATGCTTGCCAGGCAAGTGCTTGTTCTACTTAGCTGTTTCCCCGGCCCAATACATAAAATTCTTGTCTCAAGTGTTGGTAGTTTCACTTATCCCATGTTATGCTGAATTCAGTGACACTCTTCCAAAAAGCTGCCCACTCTATTTCAATTTTTATTAGGCATATCTCACCATAGGACACTGGGGCTGTTTTGTAATTTAGACTTAATGTTCATGTGAATTTCCAGGAGAGCTTGTTAAATGCTAGCTCTGCAGACCTATTCTACAGGTTCTTATGTGGGGGCCTCAATGGGGAGCAGGGTCTCTGGCCTTGGAATCAGCCTTCAGTCTGAGGCTGATGATATCAGGATCTCTACAGCCTTGCTGCTTACGTCTGCCATCCTGATGTCGTCTGGAGAGTCTTAGAAGTGCAAAAACCCCAGCCTCTGGCCCACTTCTCCTGAATCCAGTTCTGCACCTTGGTAAGGTCCCAAGGTGGTCCACGTGTGTGCTAGGGTCTGAAGAGCGCAGTTCAACGGCCTCACATCCACTCAGAAACCAGAGCCAAGCAAGAGACACATGTCAGTGGACCCCTAGGCAAGCTTTCTTTCACAGGGATTCTAACATGTACTCAAAAAATATTTGTTAGCTAAATGTATTTTTGTGTGAGAGGGACTACAGGGGTACCGTGTGCACTAACCTGCACTGACAGAAGCTCCTGAATAAGCCAGAGGTCTAGGTAAGTGTTAGAGTACATAAAGCTCTATTTTTTTTTTTTAGATTCTTCTTTTTATTCTTTTTTTAGATTGATTTAATTTTATTTTAAAGAGTAAAAATAACAGAAGCAAAGATATAAAAACAGTAACAAGAGTACATATAGTACAGAATTTCAAAACAAGAAAAATTTAACAATGGTTGTATTATATATTTTTATCATCAAATCAGTTTAGATTAATAGATATAGGTATGTAAGACTGATCAAACAATTAA
>PVKN010011897.1:0-21230 GCA_004027915.1 Capromys pilorides
TTCTCTCTTTGCTGGGACAAATACCCAACACTCCAAATGAAGGAAGGAAAGGTTTACTTATCTCACAGTTACTGGAGATTTCAGTCCATATGCAGTTGTCTCCAAGGCAGAGCGGCACATGGCATTAAGCAAACTCTCATGGTGGTGGCAAAGAGCAGAAGCAAAAAGGAGTGGCAGCAGCTCGGGTGAATAGTTAGCCTCTCTCCCTTCCTTATGCTGCAATGCAAATTACCTGCAAATGCAGGTGCAGCATCCACGACATACTAGTCAATCACAAACTCCAGAAGACATCCCTTCATTGCATGAGGCTTTGAGGGGACACTATGCACAAACCATAACACTTGCATTTAGCAGCAAGCCAAAACTTTTAAAGGGAACATTCCAGAAATAAATCACTCCTAAGTTGAATTGTATACGTGCTGTCCAGCCCTGTTCTGTCCAGCATGAGGGTTGGCCCTCCACACTGCCCACTGGCCACCCATCAGGCACCTAGCAGTCCTTGAGGATATCAGATTGACAGCCACAATGTGGCAGCGCTTATAACTTTTATTTCACTTCAAAATAGCCATGAAGTGCAAGAAGAGCGATGCCAGCAACCCACATGTGTGAAGAAGTCGCAAAGGGTGTCCTTTGAGGAAAAAGGGTGAACGTTCTTAACCTAATAAGGTGAGAAAACACTGTATGCTGAGGTTCTTAAGGTCTTTGATAAGAACCAATTTTCTGTTCTTGAAATTTTGAAGAAGAAAAAAGAAACTCATGCTCATGGTGCTGTGGCAATTCAAGCCACGAAGCCAGCATGCAACCACTGTTTCGTTGCAATGGAAGAGGCTTCAGATGTGTGTTTGTATATGCAGTTATGTGCCACATGCTAACATCTTGGCCAGTGACAGACTGTGTGGACAATGCTGGTCCCATCAGACTATGACAGACCGAAACATTTCTCACCCCCTGGTGATGTCGTGGCCATTGTCACGTAGTTGTATGGTGCATTATTCATGTATTCATGGTAACTGGTGTGAACAAATCTACTGGGCTTCCAATTATATAAAAGTGTATATATAGCTCACATAATTGTGGACAATATGTAACACTTGATAATGATAATAAATACCTCTGTTGTTGGTTTGTATATTTGTTGTACTATATTCAGAATATGCTCCTTCTATTTACATAAAGAGCATGTGCTTTGTATGTCATGTTGCACTGGTAGCAGCCTCATACATCTGATGTTTACTGTATCGCTTGGTGACATAAGGAGGCCACACAGGGTGACGGGCACAGGACTTCTAGGCTCACGTAAGTGCACTCTGTGATATTTGCTTCGCAATGAGGTCATCTTTTGATTCATTTCTCAGAACACATCTTCATCGACACATCACTACCAGGTGAAAAACACAGTACACATAGTGTTCTATAATAATTATGGTTTTAGGAGCCACTGAGACCTTGGGCTGGTCATGAACTGAACCCTCTGAAACCATGCACCCAACTAAACCCCTCCTCCTTTGAATCGCAGGTGTCAGGTACTTTGTTACATGAAGACCTGGCTAATACACAGAATGTCTCCAAATTCATCCACCCCTACCTGTGGGCAATAGTTCTCTGGATGCCCATCCCTTATCCAGAGAGACCCTGAGTATGGCATCCTCCATTTAAAATTTCTGAGGGCTCCATCTTCTTCTTACAGTTTCAAGGAAACTCTATGATTGCCGGCAGAGTGCCACATTTTAATAAAGCCCTCCAGTTTATGAGACCATCTGGGGACTAAATTCCTTTGGAACATCTGGTACTGCTAAGAGGGGAAAATTAGCATGTCATGACCTCCACCTTGACCTTCTCAGCCTGTAGCATCAGGGCGCCAAGCACGCATCCTTCCTAAGATGAAATTCACTCAAACTTTGCTGCACTGCCCCCTCCAACCAGACAAAAAGCCTCCAGCTTTCCTGCAGCACTTCATTCCTTTCAAATACAACTTCCATAAAAGGCAGGCATTGTTAAATCACTTTGGCACCCACCGGGAAAAGGCCTTCCATGGTGCTGGATCTACAGTGAGCATCTGCTTCTCGGAATGTCAAGCAGTTATTGACTTCTCAGTTCGGGCCTGTGCATTGCAATAGTCTGTTTCCCATCCCTCACACCTCACCCAGACTATTGGAGCTGTGCTCCTCCACAGTAAGAGAGGGGCCTCTGGGGCTCCAATTACCCACCACTCAAGAACAATGTCATTCTGGGAAGGAGTGACCACAGCTGGGAACCGCTTTCCGTGCTTCTTCACAGGAGCTGAGTTTCTCCACAGCCATCTCGACAAGCCTCACCCTACACGGCATATCCAACACAGTCTCCTGGGGAAACAGATCTCTAACAGTGAGCCCCCACCCTCTCCCCCACCTGCCACGTGTTCAGTGCTTAGAACCAAAACCAATGGTTTGCTCAGGAGCATAGGTGAGCAACTCTGAACTGTGCCCTGAAATGCTTCTTCCAAGTGGCCTCACCAGTTGTTTATTAAGAGCTCCCCATGGGTATGCAATGAGCAGCCCACACCAGGAAGGACTCAGAGAACCAGTTCTGGGCCTGGCCGCCTATACTCTGCACAGATTAGTATGGGCTGATGGCCTCTGTGCACCTTAGTAGCCTGATCTGTACAGTATGGGAGCTTCTCAGGAGTAGCTGTAGCCTAGGCATGTACAGATTAGATTGGTTACTTCTCATGGAACATTCACACAGGGATGGAATTGGAGCCTAAGAAGACCTTGACAAAAAGACATGGCAAGGTCACACAAAGTTCTCCTCCAGCCCCCCTTGCTGGCCCAGGAGCTCTAGGAAAACAGCATGAGTCGTGGCTTCTGGGGCAGAGCCTGGGGTCACCAGGGATCAGGAGTCCTACTTGTGTTGCACTTGCATTTGCATGAAGAGGCACTTCCTGAAGAGTTAGCAGTGCACTTCCCGCTGTCTCCAAGGATGCCTTTGTTAAAACCCTGCTTCCTTCTCACCTGCTTCCCTTCCTGCCACTCCTCTTAGCATTCAGTGCTGGCCACAGAGGTCATCTCTGGTTGAGTTCATTTCCTCTTTGCTGCAAACTCTGAGGCCCGAACCTAAGAGCCCTTACTCTTCAGAGCCGCACAGCAGCTCGGCAGGTTTTATCACAGTCATAATTCTCCCCTATAGTGGCTGTTACACCA
Source organism: Capromys pilorides (assembly GCA_004027915.1). NCBI lineage: Eukaryota > Metazoa > Chordata > Mammalia > Rodentia > Capromyidae > Capromys > Capromys pilorides. The sequence goes on from PVKN010011897.1 coordinate 3,180, forward strand.
CAGCTACTGGTGCAAGACTGTACCACAGTGTTCATGGCACCAGGGCTGTAAATTCCACTGGGCACTTAGTGCTGTGTGTGTGTGTGTGTGTGTGTGTGTGTGTGTGTGTGTGTGTGAAGAGAGACAGACAGACAGACAGACAGAGGGAGAAAGAGACAGAGAGAGATAGACAGATACACAGACAGACAGACAGATGAACAGAGAGAGAAAGAGACAGAGAGAGAGAGACAGGGAGTCAGAGAGATCAGGGTCCCACCCTCACCACTCAGCTGTGTCATCGCGACACCCCCAGGAACACGCTTCCTGCCAGCCTGTGTAGTATCAATTCCTTTCCAGTCACACCCCTGGCCCCAGCTTGCCTTCTCTGCTGTCCTCCCCCAGCCCAACACAAGCCCAGCGGGAAGATGGACTCCCATCTCCTGTCCCGCAAGCTCACCTTCCACCAGCATCTCCGCGTGCCCCGCTGCCCCACAGCTGCCCTGACCATGCTCGCTTCTGAATCTCCTTCAATGTTCGACACATCCATCTTGCTGCTTCCAGTCCTGCCTGCCTAATTTCTCTCTGCTCTGATCATTTCCTCCTCCCTGGGGCCCTCAGGTCGCATCAGTCAGCCCCACGTCTACTCATAAGTCTCACTGTCTTCCTCACCACTGCCCACCTGCAGATCTATCAAACCATTCTGAAAACAACTATTTTCATACTTCAGCTCCACACCTCCATCTACCACAGCCCAGACAGGCAGATAGGCGGCCCGGGAACCCCAGATTCCACAGGGAGGTCACTGACCACCAGACTCTACTCCGATCCGAATCCAGGAACTTGCAAACCAAGAAGACATGTCCAGGGGCATTTCTGCTGGGGATGGCTGTCACACTTCTGCTCTGGCACAGACAATAGGCAAGGTCCCTCTGCTCTCGGGCAATCTGATCGGGGTGGTTTTGAGTGGGTCTGCACATTGTCATCTTTGTTGATGTCAGAGGCCATGCAGTGCTCTGCCGAACAATAGGCAGCAGGAAAGCCACTCTGCACGTGAGTGCCTGCCACCTTCCTGTCGCTTTCCTTGGCTTCTTTTCTGGTGGTATTAAAGGACCACAAAGAATTTCTAAGTCAGCCATGTTCTTTGTTGTTATTATTAGTCGTATTGCGTGGAAGGGACAACAATGCAGCTTGTTCTTTTGCCTCTCCAGGCCTAGAGATTTATTTTCCAGACTTTTTTTTTTTTTTTTTTTTTTTTGGCATTGTGTTGAAAGAACTCAAGAAAGACTAATTATTTTCTTTTCTTTTTTAGTCAGGCAGAAAGCTGGTATGGGATAAGCCTGGGAAATCCACTCCTGCATCACAGTGGTTTTGCATCTCAGGCTAGAGAGGGCTGAGGAATCTCCTGGGTCCCCCTCATTCATCTTTGGAAGACCATGAGCATCACCCCTGCATGGGTGCCTCCAGTGGCAACCCAGGCCCGGTTGGGTACCACTGAGCACCCAGGCGGTGAATATCCTGCTGGTAGGTGACTGGCAGCGTTGGGGTCCAGTTCTCTGTTCCTCAAGAAGGTCACCTTGTGCTGTGGACGCAGACAACACCCAGATCTAGGAGGAAAACCCAGGCATCATGAACTTGCTCATGCTGTGCGTCCAGCCCAGGTCTACCGGGTGCTCCGCTCACTGGAGGACCCAGGTTACCCAAACTTCTACCTCAGCCAGGGGAAGGAGAGTCAGTGCCTAATGCTGGCCCACTTCTGGGGGGCCAGGGAGTGTCCCACCCAAGCCACCCACTCTTTCCCTCCACAGAATCTTCTCGCTGTTCCCACATCTCCATCAGTCAGCCTGGCCCTGACAGCACTCATGCCAGTCCTTGGGCTCATGGCGCTCCATCTGTTTCCAGCACTAAGGTGGGAATCTCTCGTACATTGCCTTAGGTCACACCAGCTGGCTTGAGGACCAGGGAGGCAGGTGGCATGTGCTTGGGTAAGAGAAAGGGAAAAGAAGGATGAGGGAAGGAACACAGTAACATTCTGGTTTCAATTCACATAGCATTGGGGAAGCTCAAGACATACCCTGTTCCTCCCAGCTGAGTATGTGTGATCAAGATCCCAAGCTCTCTCTGGGGACACTGGACCTGTCAGGAAATCAACCCCCTGGAGATCTGGTGATCCAGTGCCCAGCTCCTCACCACTCCATGGAACAATTTGGAATGCTACCCCACCCCAATGGTGTCGATAGGATGGAGTCCCAGGGGGCTCCTCAACTCCCCTCCCTCAGCTTCATTTCCTTAACCCTTTACTTGTGTTTCTAAGAATCACCTCCCCCTAAAACCTCTGCTCCTCAAGCTCCTCAGTGTGAGACACCTACCTGTGACAGCCACCTCCTGCCGCTAGTGTCCCTGTCCACTGATGCCCCTCCCCTCCAGTCTCACATTGCTGCAGACACCCACTGAACCCCCTTTACCAACCGAGGCATAGCGGGACAGGAAGGGGATGCCTTTCCACATCCCTTTGGCTCACGGAGTACTCTTGTGAGTGAAGGCAGTGTCGCTTCACATTCTCAACACCCTGAGGAGCCTCATGTGAAATCCAGATTTGTTGTGGTTGTTGTCATTGTTGTTTTGCTGTTGTCAATACTATTGGAATTCCTCTGCCCTGGAACTGAGGCTAAAGGGCCAGCATGGAATGGTTTGGAAGAACAGCTTCTGAATGCGGATGCCCCAGCCTGGATCTCTAATCCTGCCCAGTTCTCTCTGTCCCCATCCTCCCAAGCCCTCTGCTCCAAGCCATCCCCTTTGAGGCCAGCTCCCTTGCACAACAGGGTCACTAGTCTCCTGGCACATTCAGACAAGCCCAGGCTCTGAACCTACAAGTTCCTGAGCCTAGCCCACAATCTCCATGGAAGAATTCTGTGGCAGGAAGAATTCTTAAAGGTCAAGTCTAGAAAACAGAATTCTTAGATGGAAGCTCCGAGACCTTCTGGCACCCTGGGAGTACGAGTGATGTGAACTAATTTGATCCCCTCCAAACCTTAGGTGCATATGGTGGGGAGGACCTTGCTGACCAGCCCTCTAGCCAGACCTCAGGCTGCTCAGAGCTAATCCCGGCCATACAGTGGTGATCCAGGTATCAGGCATTCCAACCTGGAAGCCAGCTCTGAAAACTGGGTCCTCTCTGAGTCTCAGTTTCCTTTCCTGCAACAGAAGGAGGGGTTGAATCAGATGATCTCTAGGCACTGCCAGAGGTGAGACGAAGACTTTATTATTAAAAAAAAATCCTTCCCTTTGTGGACAGTTCTGAGACACCATGAAAAGCATTTCTGGAGGTGACAGCTGATTCTCCTCTAGAAACTTTTTTAGGAATGGGGAAAATACTCATCAATATAAAAATGTCCAGCCAGTGGTGTCACAAGAAGATGCAGGAACAGCAGGACCGAGGAGTGGAATGCCTATGTGGCCCACACAGGCCCACCTACTCTCCCCTGAGTCTTTGAATTCAGATGATATGCATCCTATGAACCAGGTCACGGGCTGGTGCCTGGGGCTCTACGGCCTGGCTTTCTGCCTTCACTGATGTCCTGTGATTGGGACAGTACTAACCAGCTTCACCATTGCTGGACACACTGCCCGATGTCCACAATTTAAAGGAGGAGAAGTCTAATTTGGTCCATGCCTTCTGGGAATTCAATCTGTCATCCACTGGTTCCAAGAGAGGAGCTTCGGGTGGCAGAGCATGGTGCATTGAAGCTATTCATTGCCTGGCGGCTGGGAAGCCAAGCAGGGTAACAGTGCCTGGTGGCAGGGCCAGGAACTAGATGGAGACCTCAAGGCCACACAGCCATGGCCACCCAGACACGCTCAAAGTGTGTTCCACTGTGAGGATCCCAATCTCGATCAACCGAACACTATGCAGCTTAACATCAAAGGACACGAGGCAGTCTCCAGCTTATGATTCTCATAGGTTGGGTAGCAAATACACCACGAACCTACTCTTGAGAGGTAAAAACAGCCCCAGGCTCAGGAAAAGAAGCTCCAGTGAAAGAGGCAGGCACCTGGGTAATTTGAAAAGAATGACTAGATTAAAAACCACAGACTACTTTTTCCAGATCCACAGGCCAACCCACAAATATCGACCAGGCAATGCGCTAAGAAGTTCATCCGGGAAGGCCAGAAAATCAGGAGGCTGGTGGTTTCACCAAAGCCTGCGCTAGCTGCAGCAAAGCCAGCCTCCGCTTATGCGGTTTTTTCTGATGGATGTGGGCTTCGGATCCTACTTTCCAGGACTGCAGGGGACTGCTAACAGTATTTGCCTGCAGAAGGGCTCGGGAAGACACCTCGGGTGTTCTCAGAGCTCTTCCATGGCTATCCTTCTCTGGAGGGCTTTTGAAGTAAGAGATTGAGGGGAGCCAGAGGCCACCACCCTCCTGCTCTCTAGCTAAGCTGTTCGGAGAATGGTCAGCCGGAGTGAGGCTCTGACTGTCACCTGCCTTCCCAGCCGCTGCACTTACCCATGAATGCCATGGTCATAGCTGAGAACAACTCAGTGCTGGAGACTAGGAGCAAGCACAGGGGCTGAAAGAACTCAGTGATCAAGCCAACTCATTTACCTCATGGGGTCAAAGAATGAGGGTCAAAAGTAGGAAGCCATGCCTCAGGGAAGAGAACGACACAGCACCGGCCATCATGCATGGAGCCAGCAAGCCCTGAAGACTCAGTGATCTGCTTCCGATGTGCCACTGCTGGAGAGGACACTGGGAACTCTTGTGGTGTCCCTCTGGGTCTTCATCTGTTCAAGGGAGGGTGCTCACTGAGAAACAGGGCAGCACAAGGTCCCAAGGGAGAGGAAGAAGGAGGGGTGCTTGAATGAGGGGAGCAAGTCCGAAAGTGGCTGTGGTACTGCAGGTGCCACCCAGCATGGTGGCTGGTGTCTGAGGCAGGAGATAGAGCAGGGACAAGAAAGTGGGGCCAGGGTCAAGGAACCACACAGAGCAAAGATGTCTATGTCAAAATATCCAGAAACTATGAGATAAAAGTCATCCTGTCCCCCCCCAAAACCTCTAGGAATGGGTAAATCCAAAAGTACCTGACCCTGGGCTGCGTCCACTCTCATTTGCATTGTGGATTTGGCTTTCCCAGCATGGGCTTTTGGAGCCATGATGCTTTCTTCAAAAACTCAACACAGTCAACACCTCCCCCTCACAGTGGGTGAGCTGAGTCAGCCACCCCGTCAGGCCACAACTCCCGACAACCCACAGCCAGGGCTCCTCCCATACCCCAAATCCTAAGAGATCAGGGGCTGCCCCCTGCCACCAGCCTGCTCCTCGCACTGACTCACTCACTGAGGAGGCTACTTCCATTTTGCTAAACCTTCCCCTTGCTGTTTTTCCTGAGTGTCCCGCACAATTCCTGGCTCAGGATACCAGGCACCCTCCTCTGATACTTCCTGCTGAGTGCTGGGCTATGCCTTGTAAGAGTCTTCTCTCGGCTGGTACCAGGCCACTTGTCCACAGGCTAACAAGAGTAAAAGTGTGACAGACACTGACGTGGAGGAGTTACGAAGAGGATATAAAACCAGATCTATCCCATCTGCCTCCAAACGGAGTGCAGCCTCCTCCGGAAGGTGAGAGAGTCACAGCATCACAGTTAGCTAGGCCTAGGCCCTGCGGGATAGAACCCAGCAACCAGACTAGCAGTGGCCTACCCAAGAGTGCAGCCTCTTTCTCCTCTTATATAAGAGGCCCAAGATGACTGCTGGAACTCCAGTCACCGTCTCCCAGGCAGCCAGGAGACAGAGAGCGAGGAAAGCACTTACAAGCAGTGCTTTCTCCCAGGCAAAGCTGTTGCCCCGAAGCTGCCTGCCCACCAGCTCCACTAGCCATGGTCATTCACCTCCTCCCAGGGATGGAGGGTTTGTTCTCAAGGCTAGGCTTGGCTGCTGAGGGAGCCAGAAGCCACCGCTGGCTTCCCAGTGTCTCCCACTCAGGAAGACAAGGAGTCTGCGACAGTGGTCCCACACTCTCCACCTCCTATAGAACCTGTGTGTTCTGTGTTTCTGACCGTGCGACTGAAGCTTCAGTTGTTGACACCTGCGCAATGAGGGGGATCCACTCTGGCTCCTTCCCGGATTTAAAGGGAAGGAGTCATAATACAGAAACAAGTGGGAACGAAAAGGAGGAAGAAAAGAAAAAGGAGAAGGGAGGAGGCACTGGAGAAGGGAGACACAGGTACTGAGAGAGGGAGGAAAATGAGAGATGGGCCAGGCAAACGGGAGCAGCCAGGGGCCTGCTGCCAGGGGCCCACTACCCGCTGAGGTCAGTGCTCCAGGTGAGGCTGCAAATTCCGGGCTCCCGCCATGGAACCTTTGGAAAGATAAGAGTTCTTTTGAAATGAAACTAATTACCCGCTACTTGTCTTTAGGACTGGGTTTTTATGTATGAGGCTTGTGCAAAATGACCTTTGCCCTGACGACAGCCTTTCCCACGTGGGCCAATGGATGCAGATGGCTGAGGCTGAGGTGGGAGGCGGGAGTCACCTGGGCATGAGAGAAATAGTCTGCCCTCCTCTCACCCCCATGAGCACCCACCCTCCCATTAACTAGGGCTGCAGAAGCCGCTGGCTGGATGTAGTGCTTGAGGGTCACTCTAGGAGCAGCTTGGGCTCCTCCCAGCCCCAAGAAGATATGGGAAGGCAGCAGGGATGAGGGCCGGTGGCTGTCATGGGGTAAGGGGAGGAGGGAGTATTAGCAGAGGAGGGAGGACCATGGGAAGGCCAGCCCCCACGTGGAATCCACGCTAAGGAGAAAGGAGGGGAGGGCTCTGGTGCAGGCTGCTGCGAGTCTCACTGTTTGTAAAGCTTGGAAGATGAAGAACCTTGACTTAAATGATAGAATGCTATGACACACTTCAGGATAGAAAGACCTAGGGAATGTTCTCCTACCCTTCCACAGAGCCTCAGTGGAGAGAGACACCAGTGAGATCAAGGGCAAAGCAAGCGATGGTACACAGGGACTCCATGACGCATGCTGAAAAACATCTCTGCTCTTGTAGACTCCCAGTGGAGGACATATTTGAAGAAGTTTTGTAGGGTGAGTAGGAGAGCACTGGATGGATCAGGAGAGAACATTGTAGTCAGAGGCAGTATTGTGTACAGAGCCGAGAGGGGTGAAACAGCAAAGGGTGTTCACATAAGCATTGCTGGTTGGCCCTGGCTGAATAAGATGAGCATAGGGAGAGAGAGTGGAAGACGCCAGGGAAATGGCGAGGCCTCCTCCTGGGAAATATCTGCATCATCTGAGGAGGCAGGAGATTTAGCCAGAGGTACCTAGGAGCCACCGAAGGTGACAGCCAAAGCTGCCGCCCAGTCAGAAGCGCATCTGAGAGCAAGCGTTCTGGCTGCAGAAAGAGAAGAGCATGGGGAAGCAGCCGAAAGCCAAGCTGCAGGGTGCTGAGAAGAGGTAGCAAGATCCCTTTGGTGACCATGGGGCACAGGACAGGGGGACCCAGTGGAGGAGTGTCACCAGCACAGGGGGTGTGGCAGGGCCTAGAACGAGGCCTAGATTTCCGATGTCAATGGCAGGGCCAATAGTGACGCTGTTAGCTTGGTGGCAACTGCGAGAGGCAGAAGTCTTGCAGGGAAGGGATGGGTTTGCTTTTTATTTTATGGGGATGTTAGAGGGGGTCAGGCAGGCTTCAAACTTGCTATGTGGCCCTGGCTGGCTTAGAAATCATGGGGACCCTCCTGCCTCAGTCTCCTGAGTACTGGGATTATAGGCATGTGCCATCACATCCAGCTGGGCTTGCTTGCTTGGCATTTCAATGTTGAAGGGGCAGAGGGACCTCAGGGGTATGTGGGTAGGAGACCACCAGATACATAGTGGAGAAACTAGAGACCAACTTAGGTCATCCCTGCCCACGTGACTGGGTGACCTTTGTCACTTTCCTTCCATCTTTACTAGGCCTCCAGAAACCTGGCCACAGCCAGAGCAGAGCCAGTGAATCCTTTGCTAGGATGGACAGGAAGCTAAGTCAGAACCCCCGGGTCACCCTGGTCCACCTAGAAGATGAGGCTCTGGAGCAAACAGCACACCTGCGCACGGGGCAGGAACCTCTCCACCATGCTGGTCATGTGGGCACCAAAGTACAGGAAGGACCTCTTGGAGGGTCCCTCAGCTGAGAAGCCCCAAGCCCTTCCTTCTTGTGTTGACCTTAGGAAGCACAGCCCTGCAAAGATGAGAGAGAAGAGGGACACAGAGTCAAGGTAGTGGAAAGGCAGCCAGCGGCAAGACTCAAGGACCAGGGAAGAGCCTGGGAATGAGGGCAAGGCAGAGAGCAGCCAATCCCAGAGCCAGGCAGGGCAGCCCAGTGGCTGAATCAACCAGCAGTGGTGCAGACCAGTCAAGTCCTCCAGAACCATCTTACAGTTGCCTTCAACAACACGGGAGCACAGCTGTCAGGCACTGGCTCCTGTCTTTTCTGTTACCTGGCCCCCCCTGGTCTCTTCTGAGTGCCTGGTTTGCTTATCCCCTCCAGCAGGTCTATTGTGGCCACTCCTGAGACAAAGACACTGTGAATGAACAGGTGACCTGGGCCAGCAGAAGGCTCCGATTTGACCACAGGCAGTGGAAATTGGATCTGCCACATCCAACTTCCAGTCTGGCACAGCTTGGAAATTGCAGGGCCATTTATCCCTCTCTGGAGTCGGAATCCGGATTTGGAGTGACAAACCTGCTTCAGAGGGTACCGCCAAAGCCAAGAGGCCTCCTCTGCGACCCAGGCTTCAGGCTCTGGCCCCAGGCACTGCCTCCGAGAGGGGCAGTGGCTAAGGGTCAGATCTGAAATCTCCTGTTCAAGACAGGGCTCACCTTCGAGCTGAGACCAGGGAGTGGATGTGGGCCCTGGACCCCTCTAGAATGGAGGCATTGGGTGGGAGTTGGGGGCTTCCAAAAGAAAAGAGGTGACCAAAGCAAAGGACGGTGAGATGGGAGGCAGAGACCACTTCCTCCAGTGGCAGCATTCCCTTTGCCATTGCAGAGACCACGGACCAATTATTCCATCAAGTTAGATATTAAAGAATCCAACTTCATTAGAGCGTCAAGGCACATGAAACGTTAATCATGGAAACCTTGATATTCTGCAGGAGAGACTCACTCTGAGAAGAAAAAAAAAACACTTTCATTTTCCTTTGAGGTTAATAGAAGGCTAATTTGAAAGCACTCGGTTAATGAGAAAGCTAAAAATACCTTCTGTACCATCACATGCCTCGGTCCCAGGCTTGGTGGCTGCAGCCCCTCTGGATCCCGAGGCCAACTTCAGAGGGGCGGGTGCAGAGAGGCCACTGTTATTGCTCTGCTAGCGATGAGGTCTTCAGGCTCCGGGAGTGAGTGGGTTCCCTGTGCCTGTCCCACCGGTGAGAGCAGCCCATCCATGCCGCAGTCATCCGGGAGGATGCTGTAAAGGTGGGGTTCCTCCAGGGTCTTGCACGGTGCACAACGCACTGATACCCCTGGGGCATGAAAGGGAGGAGCTCGCGCAACTGGGAAGGTGCAGCGCGCTCAGACCCATCCCGCGGGTCCAGCATGTGAGCATGCGCACCGGCTCGGTACCTGTGAGTAGCAAACCTGAAGAGGAATTTAACTGAACAGAAGAAAAACCCAGAGGACTGATGGCACAGGGAGCAGTAAGGAAAGAGAGCAGGCCCAGCACATTCAAAAAACGATCATTCCGGAGCTCAGTGAGGAAGCCACGAGGCGGGGCCACGTCCTCAGGCAGCCCCAGCTGCCAGGAGCCGGTCTGAAGGAGACGGGTTCCCAGCTTCCGGGCTCGGGGATCTCCCTGCTGCAACCGTGACCCTGGACACTGAAGCAAGCTGTCTGGGGGCTCCAGGCACCGGAAAGGCTGAGATGCTGCTTGCTTTGCAGTCCCGGCTTTCAGGAGAAGTAGGGAGAGGAGGGGCCTGCCTGCTTCCGGTTCCTCCCTTGGAGCTAGAGTCTTCTCTTTCAGGGCCTGGGCCTGTGCTTCTCATGGCAGTGCCCTTCCTTTGGTGGGGTTGCCCGTGGCATCCCCAGCACGGCCCCCCAATGCCTGGCTCCCCATAGGTTGACAGCGGGCTTTGCTGTCTGTCTCACCGTGCGGTAGTTTCCTGCTTCAAGAGCACCCTGAGTGGATTCCAGGCGTGGCTCCAACGCTACTCATTTTCCCTCCAGCCACAAGCCAGTGTGGAAGGACATGGCGGGAAGGGCTACCAGCAGCTGGAGGGTGGGAAATGCTCCCACTCGGGAGGCTTGGGAAACCCAGGGAATTCCTCCTCCCAGGGCTCTAAGGTTAGAAAACCCTAGCCCTTGATAGTAGCATTTTTGAAAGGCCCACTGTGTGCCTGAGATGCCATGCCAGCTCCAGCAGCAGGGGGTCCAGATGTAGCTGCACAGAGCATAAGAAATAAACCCACGTAACCCATTCTGCACTCTCCACAGGCAGAACACATGCTGGCAATGGCTTAATGTGTCCCTGCGACTCCCTCTAAGTACATTCTGTCCACCATCGTCTGCCTACTCCCTTGAAGACATTTGGCCAAATTACGTGCATTTCCAGCCATGCTTGGTTATTAGAGCCACATCATTCCAGCATTTAGTCCAGTTCGTTTTAAAATTGCTGTCTCCACACAACCGGAGGCTGCTCCTCCCTCCTCATCTCCGTCCTCAGCAGGCTGGGCCTGGCTGTGCTTGTTCGGGTTTCTAGGTAGGATGAAGGTGAGGGTCTGGGATACTCAAAGCCTCCCTGCCTGAGCTGGTCCTTCCAGTCATGGGGCCTGGAGAGCTGTCCTGTGGCTGGTGGTCTCTCTAAGTCTGACCAACCATCCCTCAGTCCCACTGGGGGGAAGGGTCACAAGACTGGTCACAAGACTCCCCAGGGGACCGCCATGGCCCCATTCCTCCATCTAAGCAGTACAGCTCCTGCTTGGCTTTGTCCTCTTCCCCTCCCCCCTTTCAACTTTCTGCCCCGCCCCCAACCCAGAGTCCTTCCCAGCAGAGATGCTGCTAAATAACTGGAGCTCACCATCAGGGAAGAAAAGCTGGCAGTGCTGCTCACCCATATTCCTGCCCCCATCCAGGTCCCAGAGGAGAGCAAGGCATGGACAGAAGGTCTGCTGACAATGCTACCCTCTCCACAGGAGAGCAAGCAGAGCCTTCCTTCACACACACACACACACACACACACACACACACACACACACACACCCAGCAAGGCGGCTTCCTCCTGCCTCAGCTGGCTGTGGCAGGAAGATGAGATGGGGTTCATGTCCAGCAAGCAGAACTGCTCTATGGGCTCATTGACTGACGAATTCATTCCTCACAACAGCCTATGACATCTGTTAATATCTTCATTTCAGAGATAGGGAAACTGAGGCACAAGAGGCCAGGCAGCTCCTGCAGGGTCACACCGGAAATGCTGCTTCTGTAGCCAATGCCTTTAGCTCCCCCCTAAGCAGCCCCCTGAGCCCTGCAGGTGGGGTGGAAGATGATTCTTCTTATTAAAAGGGGTATATCAAGTCTGTCCCCCTCTCAACCCTTGTCACCAGGCTTAGGATAGAGGGGGCTGAGTTGTGGCAGGGCCTGCTCACCTATCCCACAGATGGGCCAAGGATTACTTTAGAGAAAAGGCCAGGAAGGGCTAAGCAATGCTGCAGCAGATGCTGGGTAGGTGGAGAGGGAGTGTCAGAGACCTGAGCAGAGGTGGGATGGGGTGCCTTATGGGGTGCCTTACCTGAGGCTGGGGATGCTGAGAAAGGGGGTGGGAGTGGTCTAGCCCTAGGCTTAGGGACGTCTTAAAGGGAAGCAGGACCCCTGTGTTATGGCCTCAGGCTCAGCAGGGCAGGGCTCCAGCCTCACCGATTCCCTGGGGCCTGCAGGCCACTCTCAGGAACGCCCTGGTCTGGGGAACCTATCTAGCTATGGAACATAATCCTGTAATGTGCAGCTAATGTTCTATGGACAGTTACACAGCAGCACCACAGCAGGCCCTACCACTCACAGAGAAGAGCTGGCCAGCTGCCAGGAGTGAAAGCAGTGCCTTGCCAGGCCCCAGGCCGCCTGGAGGTGCCTTCCTTCCTGGGAGCCTGAGGCCGCAGGCCGGCAAGCCAAGGTGCCTTGTGCTTCCCACTCCGCCTTCCTCCTAGCAACCTCCACGTCCAGGTTCTCTGCAGACCTCACCCCAACTCTCAAAGTGACCACGCAAAGGAGTGCTATCCCCAGGCTGTATGAAGAAGCGGAGACCTTCCACAGCAGCTGCAAAGCCCATCTGGGGCATTGGGCTTCAACAGCATGCTGGGCCGGGACTCTGCAACAGGGCAGAGGCATCCTGAACCAGCTCTGGTAGCTGTGAGGAGGCTGGCACGGCCTAGATAGGGTGGGCAGGCAGCCTGGAGATGTAGTTCCAGCCCCAAGGCTGTTGCTCAAGGGGCCCTTCCTGCTGGGGGTGGGGGGTGCCAGTCCACTCTGCTCTACCCATGCTGTCAGCTGCTTGGATGAGATCTGTTACACCGTGTAGGTCAATCTGCTTTACTCAGAGTCCACCCAGGGAAGGGTTAATTGCACCCAAATAATACCTTCCTAGAAACATCCCAAATGTTTGACCAAAGATCAGGGTGGCCCAGCCTGCATGAAAAGAAAATGAACCATCGCACTGGCAAATGTCCCTCTTCACAGCAGGCATTCTCGTCCTGCCATCAGTTCCCGTCTTTGTCACTGATTACGGCACGCACTGCCGGTGTTCGTATGTGTGTAGCGTGTTCACAGGAGTACAGGGAACTCATGAGAGCGCAGGTGTCATGCACACCATTATCAAGGGGATCTGTGGCCCAGGGTATGCCCAGGAGACGGCCACTCTGTGCCCAGACCCTGGGGCCAGGAAGGTCACTTCACTGACCCATTAGGACACTGCACGAGGGGCAGTGGGAGGAAGCAGCCATATCTGGAGCCAAAGCCTGTCCTGGTCACCCCCTCGGCAGAGCTGTGACCCTTCCTGAGATTCAGTGGCGACAATGACCTGACCACCCTGAGCCCAGACAGATGACACACATTAACGGCTGTTCACTCCCCAGCTTGTCTCAGCCTCCCCTGGCCAACCTCGCAGACGAAAAGCACGCCCGACGCGGAGGAGAAACTTAATTAGGGTTGGAAAAATGTGAATTCCAAGGCTTATTAAATTCATGATATTTTTACTTACCATGTACCAGAAATATATTTAGCAAAGCAATTTACACCATCACTGGCTGATGGATTGTGGTTTTCTAAGTTGAGTTTTAAGATGTAAATGGGCTCCAATCAGGGCTGTGCTGGGAGGCAGGAAAACTTCCCCTCCACGGTGCTGGCCCTCCACGCACCAGCCACACTGGACAGTCACCTGGGGTGGACAAATAGCTCCTGTGCCCCCTGGAGGCTCTTCTCAGGCCAGCCCTTCGCAGGGAGTCTGCTGACCAGTGGGAAACTGGGTAAGGACACGTGCGACAGCCATTTAGCAGGAGCTGGCTGCTGCCCAGTATGGAAGCCTGGCCGCTTTTACTCATTTAACCAGGAGCTAGGGCTCCCTCGGACACCCTGGTCACCAGCTACACCTCCCCACAATTGGCCAATTGCTTAACACTTCCTTCCTTTCATTGTTCTCTGCCTCAGTTTCTTCACCTGTAGTGCGGGAGTGAGAATGGCTGATGCTGGAGAAGCGCTGAGCAAATGCCTGAAATTTAGCAAATACGAAAAACTGATCATAGCAAGTCTACGGAAAGGCAAAGGAAGCCAGGTGTGGTGGCGCATGGCTAGGCGCTCCGGGAGACTGAAGCAGGAGGATGGCAAGCGGGAGCCAGCCCCACCAACATAGGGACATCAGGGGACTCTGCCTCAAAATAGAAAATTAAGAAAAGGGCTGGGGTGGGGGATTGATTCCCCATGTGTTGTGCCGGCCCCACACACTGAGACAGTGATTGAGACCGGGCGAGGTGGCGCGTGCCTGTAATCCCAGCTCTTGGGAGGCTGAACACAGGGAGATCACTTCAAGTCCGATCCAGTAGTGAGACCCTGTAGACTCCTTTCTAAAATAAATAAAAATAAAGAAAAAGAAAAGAGCTGGGAATGTGACTCAGCATGAAGGTCCTGGGATTCAGTATTGCAAAAAAGAGAGAGAAAGCAATTACTTGCCTACCCCCAGCAGTGGTAAGTATTTGAGTCAGGATTCAAAAGCAGACAGCTCTTCACTGCAGGCTGAGGGGACAGGATGGGTGTAACAGCGACCAGGCCTCTATTGTGTCATCTGCCCTTCTGTTCACAAGGAAATGTGGCATGGGAGAGGGACACTGGGGTTCGATTACAGCCGGTCCAGCCCCCAGCCCTTCCCCCACCCCGTGCCCACAGGAAGCAGAGTGGGGCTGGCAGCTCTGAACAAATGGTTCAGGGTTCGTGCCACAGGTCTAGGCTCCCGGCAGTCGAGCTGCCGGATTCCCGCAGCAGTGCTTCTCCCTTTGCTTGTCACTGTCCTCTCTCCGTGGTGCCCTTGCCTGAAACAAGGGCCTGCTGCAGGAGGACAAGCAGCTGGCCTTGAAATTTTATTTACTGAAGTAATTTGCTTATGAACCCAATTTTAAATGCAAAGCAGAACATCGTCCGTGCTCAGAGGAAATTATTATAGATTCCAAACTCAGGGATTTCACTGTACACAAAACACCTGGCTGAGGGGGGCATGCAAGCTCAGGGAGGAGCCAGCGTCAGGGCCAGAAGAGCCGGTAGGAGGGACCTTGGCTGGAGTAGCGTCCCAAGTGTCCCAAACCTAGGGGTGGAATCCAGAAGGCACAGGGGACCCTGCTGAGCTCTTTCTTTCCACTGCCTCTGCCCACCCAGCCCCTTCCCCACTTCCTCCTTGGCTTCCTCCCAAGACCTTTGGAAACCTTTCTTGTGCTTCAAAAACAATACTTCCACTAGGAAGCCACCCCGAATTTCCCCTGGGCAGAATTTCTCCTCCTTCCATAGCCCCTGTGGTCTTGTCCTCAGGGGCACCTCTGCAGTGCCTGGGGCCTGCGGACCGGGAGCTCCCAGAGCCCAAAGCCCTTCCTCTCTGGAGCTCTCAGAGTCCCCATCTCCTCCAAAATGAGCTCACCACATTCCCTACGTGCATGGCTACTCCAGAAATGGCTTGAATTGAGACGCATTCTAGAAGGCTGTTTATAGAATTATTTTGAATGGGGTGGGGAATGCTTGTGTTCAAAGCAGTGATTTAAGTAGAATGAGCAATGAGTGGTGGGGAAGGGCAGCCAGTGGGGACTGTGACTGCTCTGCCCCCACCCAGACCCCAGGGCCTTCACACAGCCCCGTCACCCAACACACACTTCAAAATCAGTCACACATTCACCTGTAATCCTAGCAGTCTGAGGCAGGGGGATAAATCAAAAGTGCCAGCTCAGCCCTGGCAGTTTAGTGACTTAGCAGGATCCTTCCCCAAATTTAAAAATAAAAAAGGTGGGTGCTGGGGATGTAGCTCAGAATGAGAGTCCTGGGTTCAATCCCCAGCACAACAGACAGACAAAAGCAGCCACAGCAGAGAATCATCTCCCCAGAGCAGACAACCGACTGCCCTGGAAGCTTCTTGGCGTCCACAGAGAAGGTTGCCCAGGGCCTGAGAAGAAGCCTAAGAATATTATGCAGACCTTGAGTGGGGGACCTAGCCAGAAAATAAAGATACGAACTAGTCTGGCATCTCTGAAGTTTCCGGTGGGGACCCTGGAAGGAGAAAAGGGACGGGAGCCCACCCCACTCATGCCACATCCACCTTGTTGAGATGCCACCCTGGGCATTTTGGAGAAGCCATGCAACATTACCTGACCTTGCTCTTTCTTCCCTTGCAGGGCCCAGCACCAGCTCCGAGGCCCTGGATAGTGATGGCCCTGGCCTTAAACTCTCACCCTAATCACTGGTCCCTCCTAGACCTTCCTAGATCTTCTTCCGGGGCGCAAGCAGCAGGCAATGCCCACTTGCATTAGCAGCCGAAGGACTCAGCAGCCCCCTCCGGCTTTTGACTTGCAAATGGGAGGTGGCTATGGAACAGGCCATGTTGTCAGGGCTGCGTTCAACACTGGGCTGTTGCCCCTGTGGATCCTGCAGGGCTTTCCTGGAGCAAAGATGGGGACTCTGGACCCTGGCCCCCCAGGCTTCCAGACATGAGCAGAGGCTTTGGGGACACTTCAGGCTGCCACTGAAGACGTGTGTACTCTTGTTTGTGGGTGGTCATAGGAAAGCGGGCCTCCGAAGACCTAGCCTGCCATGCCACCCCAGGCTCAGCTATCTGGACGCTGTCATTCCCTCCAGAATAGACGTGTGCTGCTCTTTCTAGCTCCTGCTGGCACAGAACAGTAATAGTGACACAAAATAAATACTTTAAAAATTGTTGTAGTTTATAAAACCGATACATTCTGATTGTAAGAAAGGCCTAACATCATGTAAGGAAAAGTAGGAGAAACAAAATTAAAATCATGTGACCTGCCACTGGAGGTAACTACCATTAACCTTTCAGATCATCTGCACAGAGACGTTTGCCCAGTGTACGTGGGCACAGGAAGGCGAGCACAGAACTGTGTGTCCACCTTATAAAGACCAGACCAGAGGGGGCTGGGCCATGCCCCTTTGTGCCTTTGTGCAGTTGGCACCAGATGAGGAACCTTTTCTAACTCAGCTCATGTCTGCTGGTCTTGCCGAAAGCTATGTCACCTCCTACTTGTGTTTGGTCCTTCAGGGGACAAAGTATGACAGTCCCCACTCCAGGAGAGAGGGCTCAGCCAGCGCATACATTAACCCAGAGTCAACAGCTTATAGTTAAACATTTAAAAGGCAAAGAGATTCACAGCTGATCAAATAGTCGATGCATCAGAAGGTTGAAGGAGATAAAGCTATCGAGTCGACTTTAAGCTCCAAATATTTAACAAATAGAGTCACCTCCCAGGCACTCCTGGGTAAGTCCAGCCCACACCTGGACTATTTTGGTTCATCACAGCCTCCGTCTGTCGGGCTCACCTCTCAGAGCCAGATTCCTTTGCCCTTTGCTGTGTTGATTCTTTAATCAGCTTCTCATCACCATTCCTCACCGTGCTTCCGCTTCTGGCAGCTGACACTGTGGCAGGTCTCCTGCAGGAGTCTGATGAGGTGGGCCCTGTGTGAGTGTCAGGGGAGGAGGTTGGCTTGGGCCGAGCAGACTTTGAAGGCTGATGTAGACTTCAACAGTCCAAGGTCAAGGACTCGTAGCCATCCAGGAGCTTTAGTGCTATAGTCATGAATCTGAAATCAATGAAACCTCCCACCCAGTTCTCTCTTTTTCCCAGTGATTTTTAGCACAGGGTGATCTTTTCACCCAGGGGATATTTGCCTATATCTGGAGACAGTGGAGGAGATGGTGCTACTAGTATCTAAGGTTGCAGAGGCCCAGGCTGCTGTTCAATACCCAACAATGGTAGATTCTCATGGATCTCAAGTAACTGAGCCTAGATCCCTGGGACCAAGAAAACTAAGTGGTTAAGCACAGGAAGGGTAGGAACACAGCAGAGCCACATGGTCTGAATGGTTTCCTACACTATGTTGAAGCCCTGGGGAGGCTTTGGGGAACCATTGCAGGGACCACAGGCATCCTACGCTCTTTCCCAGGTTCAGCAAGACATAATCTGTCTGCCCGGTGGCAGAACATTGTGTGGAGAAGGAGAGGCACTGTCTTAGCTTCCTCTTCATCACTGGGACACAGCATCTGAGACTTACAATTCAAAGAAGGGAAGGTAGATTTTGGCTCACAGCTGATTGATCTTCCAGGCCATAGTAGGCTAACTCCAAGACAGGGTAACATGGCAGAAGGGTGTAGTGGAGGAGAAAGAGCTCATGGTACAACAGTAAGAAGACAGAGATCATGAGAGGAGGAGTGACGTACATCTACACCCTCCCAGGCTGAGCCTCTAGAAACCCACCTCTTCCTAGTAGGCTTCACATCCCAACATCACAGGCAGCCATAAGCCCATCCATGGGCGAGTCCAGTCATGGACCATGATGACCTATGGACACAC
>PVKN010011898.1:0-21228 GCA_004027915.1 Capromys pilorides
GAGCAGGAGAGGACACCCCGTCTTGAGCCAGCCCACATGGTGCAGCCGCGGCCTTGCAAGCTTTTTCCACCCACCCAAGCTGAACAAGGATTTTGCTGCTCCGGACAGGAAAGAGGCTCGTTCTGAGCATGCGTAGCTCCTCCGGCAGCGGAGTTCAGTTGGAAAGTGCATGTCATGTATGTTCATGACCGCATTTTATCTGAACCATATGGGTCCACACTGGGTTGGACATATAATGAAAACACGTTATCTTAATATATCTGGTATTCCTGAATTTATTGCCGCTACAGAAGCCAGGAGAAAACCACAGGAGTAATTTTTCTTATAGAATGCCAGCTCCTCTGCGGCCACCTTTAGCCAGAACACAGTGCATAAATATTGAGAAAGATTAAAAAGAGAGGGAGAAAGCATTCTCACCGCTCTTGTGGGCCCCCCAGGCAGTCTGCTTCATGGCACTACTTATTTGCTTCAAATATTTACATTCTTTCCTAACACATTCTGGAATCTTCCTGTTGAGCTGTCTTACATATTTCTTCTGTGTGCTTAGCTGGGACGACCCGTAACTTGTGTTAGCAGGAAGGCACACTTAGGGACATTCGAAACAGCCTTTATCTGATTACAACAAAGACACTGGCTGAAGGAGAGGCAAGACGTAATGTCATGTGCAGTAGTGAGGCTCAATCTCCTGGGTCTCTCTCATGAAAGCCATGATGGTGTGGACCATGTCATCATCTATTTACAATTTACATTTAAAAAGAAATCAGTTTTAAGCTCTGTTGACATTTGACAATTTGAGATACGCCAGGATAGGTTTTGGTTTCCATTATTCAGCTCTTGATTCTAACATTACAGAGAGAAAGTTAGCTAATTGTAGTCCAGTTTAGATTGAGATGCTTTTTTTCTTTTAGGAGCAAGAGTCATGCTTGGGATTCTGCCATAATCACCCTAAAAGCCTACTACAAATTAGATAACACAGACACAGATGGGGTACTCTGCTTGCAAATGCTGGTAAAAGGCAACTGTAGCAGATTATGAGCATGAGCAGCTACAATTCACAAAAAGAGCTTGTCAAAGGTGTGTGTACATGTGTGTATATGCGTGTGTATATGTGTGTGTGTGTGTAAGAGAAGGTAGAAACCACATGTGAATCATCTATGTGAAAATGCACATTACCAAATTTATATATATTTCAGAGGAATACTATAGGTTAGAAACTTTTATTCAATTCCTTCTGTAGACACAGAGGGGCATACAGTCAGATATCCCAGGGGGGAGGGCAAGGGTGCAAAGACGAGCTGAGCGAAGACACTGCCTCTCCTGAGGCCCAGGTGCTGATAATGATAGGCTCTGCAGGACTGGAGTTCCCTGGGCTGCCAGTGGGGACTCCCAGCCTGTGCTATGCGCTGCTCACGAGATTTCCCAAGTGAAAATAGCTCAAGTCCTGCTGCCTGCACATGTCTGATCCTGGCCCATAAGGATACAGAAGAATGTAAATTCTATTATGTACCACAGAGCATGCTGCAGTTTAGAACTTGGGGAAATGGTTTTAAAAACTGAGGCAGTGGAAAAGCATTTGCCATGAGGGCTAATGTGGAGGGAAAAAAACCAGACATGTATTCTAAAATCCCATTGACTAAAGTATATGATTGATGTATCTTATTTTCTAAACTTATGAGACACTGGCTGGAGAGTTAGCTTGGCAGTCTAAGTGCCTGTCTGGCAAGTGCAAGGACTGAGTTTGATCCATGGTACCGCCATGCCAGCCTCAGAACTCTGAGCGTGCCGTGGCAGCCCCCAAAACTGGGTGTGGTGATGCATGCCTGTAATCCCCGCGCTGGTTAAGGCTGAGACAGGAGGATCATTGAGTCTGAACTGTGCAGCGAGACCCTGTATCAACAAATAAATAAATTTTTAAAATAAAAATTAAAAAGTAGCTAAAATTATGTGACACATAAGAACACTCATTTATTTATCATCATATATTCAACATCACAGCTTCTCAAGGCCAACTCCCCCCACCGTCATGCAAAGGCACATCACTGTCCAAGCTATGTGGCTCACCCATGAAACCCACGCTCTCCACAAGCATAGTCCTGACACGAGCCACAAAGCTGTCAGAAGCTGTACTAGTTCTTAGTCCGCAGTTGGTGAAAAGCTCATCTGACCTGCGAGGCTGATGAGATAGGAACAGGCAAATTTTGCGCCCTGCCGAGTGGTTGGGCGGTCCAGCGAGGACTGCTGGGTGACAGCTGGCCAGAGCCTCAAGGGTTCTATCTGTGTATGTGAGAAAGTGGCTTTGGCATCCTCTGCTTTCGGTGCTGTTCTTGTTGCCGTGGCAAAATAGCCACACCCAAATTAAGGACAGAAAGGTTTATATAGCTCACGGCTCACAGAACTTTCAGTCCATACTCAGCTGGCTCCAAGGCAGGGTGGCATGGCCAAGGACAGCAGCTCACGGCGACAGAAGACAGCACAGCAGCAAGGGAGGGAGAGCAGGACAGACGGACAGGCCTCTTTGGGAGCCTTACGCTGTGTGCAGACTGGTGGCCCCAGTGGGCGGAGCACCGCATACATCATCCTCGCACTGTACCAGGAATCTGTCCACACTCTTGACTCATCCGCCCCTAGAAAAGTCACCTCCTGTGACCACATGAGGCTTTGGGGTCAGGGGACACCCACACAGGAACCATGACCCCTGGTTCTCCAGGCAGATTTAAATATGTGTAAGACAGACAGACAGATTTGCTTAGCTCTTTCTCTATGAGAAGTAATTCAATTAAACAGTTAAATGTTGAATATGGCTTATTGAAGACATGCATTTTATCTTGGGGTTTATTTAGTACACGATTATGCATTGAAGTGCAATACTGAAAAGTGTGGTGACCATCACGCAAAGATATAATTCTGCGGTCTCTGTAGCCATAAAACAGTCATGTGAGCAGAGCAGCGCTAGGCTTAGAGATGATCGCCGGTGGCAGTGACGAGGCTGATGGAGAGGCGCAGTGCAAGCGAATGGGCACAAGCTAACCACCTGGCTAGCCTTGCTCTTCTGCAAGTGTGGTGTGTAGAGTGGGGACAGCGGTACTCCCTGTGGTGAGAGACGACACTGTACCCACTGCTGTGTCTATACAGACGACCAAACACCCATGGCACCACTGTGGGGAGAGTCACACAGCGGGAGTTGGATTCTCCTGTGAATCCACTGCAGATGCTCTGGAGGCCAGTGCCTGCCCCTCTGCGCTTGGTATCCACTCATGCATGTGTCCATTTGCCCATCTACTGGCCGGTATTTATTTCCTGTCATCTGCATTCCAAGCACCATTCCTCTTGCCATAGATACAAGGAAGGATACCAAAGTGGGAACCCTGGAGCCCAGGAAGAAGCGAGGCTCAGCATGAGCTTGTGGGGGCCACCTCACCTCCATGCGGGGGCCTCACCTCACTGTCTGGATCATCTACTTCCCCACAAGCGTTCTTTCTGGGAGTATTGCTTGGTTCTTTGAAAGCGAAGACCCCTCCTCTTACTCACTGGTGGTGTCAGCGTGTTCTGGGCAGCCTGTGAGCTGAGCCATGGAGGATCCCTTTCTCTTCCAGGACCATGAATATTTGATTGCTTTGGTTTTTTTTGAAAAAAAAAAAAGTACTTAGGATTTATTTTTAAGAAATTAAATATTCTTCACTTTCGCGTCCACTTCTTTGTCTCAGTGACATTTTCAGATTTTCCTTCCCCCACACCTTTGTCAGCCACAACCAAATCCACACAAACACACAAATTTTTCCCAAAAAGTCTGCCTTGTACAGGCTTAGCGCAGGGAAGTAATTTCTGGTCTCAGGATGGAGAGGGTAAAGTACAGAGCAGAATAGAAGCTCACGTGTCCCCTCAGTCAATGCAGAAGCTGGAGTGGTGCGCTGGCGGAGGACAGGCACAGGAAACAAACTTGCTAAAGCTACGTGTTATATGCAATTGTTGTCTTAAAAAATAGTGTCCCACCTGCCCCACCCTTGAAGATGTTTCTATGGGAAATGACCCTATCATCACTGACTAAAAAGTGTGATGTGAAGTTTTGAATAATTAAATGCCTCATTTACATCTCGGAAGAAAGAATTTGCATAGAGATCCATGAAGTCCAGGTATCTCGACAGCGGGGTTTTGGAAGTACACTAGCTAAAAAAAAAAAAAAAAAAAAATGGTTAGAAGATATTCGGTTTCTTTTCCAGAGTTGAGTTTCATGGTCAAAGAAACAGGTTTTGTGCAACAAAAGAAACACAGCAGATGGCAAAGCCACAACTCAGAAAAGAAAAAAGCAGAAAACAGCCCTTCTGGTTGAGACAGTCACTAGAGCGTTGGCTTGGGGATAGGAAGTTTCCTCTAGCAATGCCTCAGAAAGAAGAGATGTTTTGAGGCCGGAATTCATGACTAGATGCGTGGAACCCTGGGCTATAATTCTGGTTGTGGCATTTACTTTTTGTCTTTACAATAAAAAGTAGCGCTGAATAATAAAGAAATGTTGACAAACTTTTCAGGGCTCTGTGGAAAGTACACCGAGCAAATATTCATTGTTGCCAGAAGCATTTAAAATATTATTATTCAAATATTGGATGGTCCAAAAACAAAAAAGAGGAACTCCATGGAGATTATTTTTGCTAGCCTGAAAGTATGTAAACTGCAAAAACCAAAGTGACCATCCCAGGTTTTTTTCCAATTCCTCCACGAGTTTGAAAGAATAATATCCAGCAGGGTAGAGTTGTCTTCCCAAAACACAGCACATAAATCTTTCTTCCGATTGCTATGCCATTTTCTCTTGAACTTTTGCATGGGGGTAAAATTCCCCAGGAGCCTGAGGGACGCTCACATCACCACACATCCACCTCGGGAAGCCTCACGCTCAGGAAGAGAGGGGAATTGAAGCCACTCGCATCTATAGGGCCAGGCCCTATGGTCAGGGCATGAGGTTGTGGCCCGGGTCCTCACTGCCCACAGGTGCCCACCAAGGGCCCAGGAAGGGCTAGGTGTGAATCCCAGGGTGCCGGCTTAGACCAAGGCACACTGCCCTGAGGAGGAGGGAAGAGGCTGGAGGTCTTGAGCAGAGGACACTATGGTACTTTGGGAGCCCCGGGCCTGGGCTTCCACACCCCCAGCAGCTACAATCACCTTTGTGACACCACAGGATGGACACAGGTACGAGATGCGAATGAAGCATCATCCCTTTTCATATGTCTCAATAGAAAGGGAACTTTCGCCACGTTTTCTGTGCATGTTTTCCTTCCACTGCTCATTAAGTTGGAGGAGTCCCAGCACTCACGTGATCTGAGCCGTTTTCTTCACATGTTACAGTTACGCTGCTTTTCACTCCCAATAAGCACCAGGAAAATGAGTGCATTTATAAAACTTTGTCCTGCATCTGCCTGCCTTTCCGTTTCTTTTAAGGAGAACTGCTGCAAGCACAGTTGGTGAATGGCTTATGGAGAGTCGCGCAGGCACTGTTTAATTTCTCCTGAGATACTCTGCACGTCCCTGGGGTGAGCGTCTCAGAGGGGCACACATGTGCACCGCCACACCAGCGTGGTGAGTGTCACACACAGGTAGCGTCCCTGTGGTATGAATCTTCATATTTCAACATGGCCTGGTGACACTGCATCAAATTATAAATGTATAGCCAGGAAGGCTATTGGGCTCCAGGCTCTACTTAACAATGAATTCAGTCCCAGTTTGCTCATCTCATTGGGAAAATATTAAAGTTTTAAATCAGGCTGCAAGTTAAAGCAACTTTTCACTAGACCTGAACTACAGATGGTTACTGGTTATGAGTCCAAAGAATCCCAGCGGAGACTAAACTCTAAAACATAAGCAAGTAAAGGGCCTAGCCTATGTTGATGAGTGCTTGATGTTTGTTACTTCCTTCTGTTTTTATTCCTGCCTTGATAAATATCTTGTGCAATACGGAGGGCCGGGGCTGTCCCCGCTGCAGAGTCCAAAATTAAGTTAATCAGAAAATGGTATTCCCTGGTTGCCGTTTGGTCCATGGAACATCATGGAGACACGTTCCTTCTCCAAATCATTTTGGAGAGTTCTGTAAATCTCCTTTTCAACTGACTCTCTTAGCTTTCTGGATCTGGAGTACTTGCATTGTGGGGAAACCCCCAAGTGGGGAGAGAAAGCCTGCTGGGAGTGGAAAGCTCAGGCCTTGCCTTCCCTCACTTCCCAGCAGCAGGGGAAAGCTATCTGGTGGTCAAGCTGCCCAGCATCCTGCCTGTCTGCCTCTGAGGAGGAGCTCCATCCAAGGAGGGACTTCGCAGGATTTGGAGTATTTTTCTTTTGTGTCTCATAAACAAGTTTAAAAATAACACTGAGAAAGGATGTTAACCATATGGCGTCCCCTACTTGGTGAGGAAAGAGGATGAAGTTGTCGCAGTCCCCTCGAGCCCTTTGAACCTAGGAGCCACATGTGTCTTCCACCACTGTCCACTGTGACCGTGGCCACCCTTCCTCACCACCAGCTGCAGCCACACTCCTGCGGTCCTGTGCCCGTGACCAGCACCCTGCTGCTGTAGCCGCTGTGACTGCTTCTGGGGACATGCCTTCATTTGCTGGGCTGTTGTGGGCATGTCTGAAGATGGTATCTTTAGATCAAACATTGATGGCAAACCATGGCTTTGAGAAGCCCAGAACGCCTCCACCTCTCAGAGCAGCAAGTGGTTCTCTATGTAGAATCTAGCCATGTTGGAGGGAAGGGTCAGGGTAAGGTGGTTTGAGGCAATGACAGAGTCATATTATAAAACACCATCAGTCCAGCCCAGCTGTGGGACCTGCCTTTACAAATCCCCACACCATCTTGGAATGTGGTGTCCTGAACTCAGGCCTTCCGCCCACCACCATGTGTCACTTGCCACAGATGGAGGTTGTCTCTGGGGTTCCTCTGCCTTGTATGTGCAATTCTGCAGATTTGGAGATGCGGGGTGCACAGACTGAGGACTGGCCCCCTGTGCCAGCCCCTACCACAGTGTCTGTACAACCTCCCCGCCACTAACTGCATATGACATTTTACCCCTGTGCTGTTGGGAAGGACTGTACATCGCTGGGTACTCAATAAATCTGAATTAAAAGTGACACAAGCAAGATTGTTTCATAAGCAATCATAACAAAATGAACATTAAAAGTTTTAAAGCCTTGCCTATTTTACCAGTTGGCAACCGTTTAAAGGACCAGAAAACATCAATGCAGTGTTACAGAATGTCTCCGCGTTTATTTTGGGGAGTAATCTGGGGATGGCCATGGATCTGTGCGCCGGCTTTCCTCTTACTCATTAGCAGAATCAGCTCTCACGAGGAGACTAAAGACAGATGTGTGCTTATGAGAGTCCTAGGGGTTTTGCGTTGCGTGAAAGTGACATGGGAACACAGGAGGGTACCTCAGGGTCTGAAAGTCTCCTGGTTAAGCCAAAGCGAAGGGTATGCAGAGATTCCACAGGCGCCCAACAAAAGCTGTAAATCTCAGGAATTCTCCAGGTGTCAACCATCTTCGAGTTGCTGTCCGGTGGCCCCTGTGGGCCTGTGCAAGTTTTGTTCAGATTCTACAACCTCTGAGACAAGGTCAAAGTTCAGCATGGAAAGAGAATGCTGTGAACGCTGCATGTGGGGACAGCGTGGCCAGAACCCTGGCCGAGGCCGAGGGGGTGTCTCCCACTCCCACCACCTTGGCCTCCGCTAGGACAGCTCTGAAATGATGCTGAGAGGAGAAGGGTCCTGAAGGGAAGGCAAAGAGAACACGCTTCCGTGCAACTCCCAGGAAGCGCCTGGGCTGTAATAAGTGCTGCACATGGATGACTGCTTCTCTTTGTGCCAGTGCTGGTCAGTCCGTCTTTAAGCCAAAGCCTGTCTGCCACCAAGACCTCACCTAAGTGAAGGAGGCACTTAACACTCTCAAGATCTTTGTCTGATGTCAGGGTTCTATTTTTAATCTCTTTTTAAGGAACAGCTTCAGATCCTCATTTCAATTCTTCCTTTCACTTGGGCTTAGTTTAAAAAATAAAACTTACCAAAGCACGTATGCTTTTGAGATGAAGTCTTGTCCGATTTTGCTTCACCATACGTGAACATGGGAGAAACATGCCTTCTCCCCTTGTGCTTCTGTTATAAATGTCTTTATCCACACAGGCATTATTGACCAACAGATACGGCAAACTACTGGAGAGCAAAGCCAGACACTATCTGATCTGTGGTGGGGAATGTTCAGTCAGCACGGCCCTGCTTGGGTGTGAAGCTCACCACCAGGAGAAGGCATGGCAGGCTCCTGGGCCATTTTGCCTTCGAGGCTGGATGAGTCACGTGGTGTGTTCATTGACAAGGGTTTGTCCACGGGCACTTGAAAATTTGCATCTTATTACCATACTAGAATAGAAGCATCTCAAGCGCTGCTAGAAGAGCCGTGTAGGATTAAGAGGTGTCTGGGGCAATGGCGATGGTGGGTTATTATTTAGCATGCGCTTGCGTCTCTGCTGGGAGTCCTCTGACATCAGGGTCCAGGGCAGCCCTCATCCCACAGCCCCTAGACGGGAGTTTACAAGTTTGAGGATGCGCAGCCCTCAGCTCCAGCTCGTGCTCACTGCGGGGCTTCTCGCTCGGTGTTGCTCGCAGCCGAAGAACTTCATGGGATTGGCTGAAGCTTTCAGCTGTGAACTCCTTGCCCTTAGCAACACCCATCGCGATCTCCCGGAAGCACGGTGGCTCAGTGCGGTGCTGTGTCTAGTCCCGTATCCCGCATGGGTGCTCTTCTCCACGGGACAGAACCTCAGACTTCGGCCTCCCCTGGCCTTGTCCTCCCCGGGAGGTTGGGACTCCGTCTGACATGGGCCCCTCCTTCGGTTCTCTTGCTGTTTGTTTGCACAGAGAGGTTGAATTTTTGTCTTCCACATATGCAGGGCTGGATCTCCTTGTTGTTTTCCGGCAATCATTTTCTCCTTTCTCTATCACGCTCTGCATTCAGCTTATAAAACACCATGCTCAGATCTCATTTTTCCAGCTCAGTTGAGCTTCCTTTGCATATTTCTGCCAAGCCTGACTGTTGCATCCTTTAAACCTGCCTGTCCTCTCTGCACTCCCAGTAGGAACCTGGGGGAAAATCACACACCACAGAGTGTGCTGCCGGAGGCGCAGGCCAATGGTAACCAGTGACCATCCCCGAGGTGGCTGGTGACTTCTCTCAGTGCTGGCCAATTCCCTCAGCGTCCTCCTCAGCACCCAGGGTACAGTGGCCCTCTCAGTGGTTCAGAGCCTCCTCCATCCCTCCCTCACTCTCTCAGCGATAACTTAGTCAGGATGGGAAAAAATAACCTTCAAAGGAGAACGGCCTCAAATTCTGCTGCTTGAAGGACCAATAGAACCCTCTCATTATTTGGTTTGTGTTTCTGTTCTACACAGCACAGATGGTTTAGCCCTGCATGGACTATGCTCTCGTATACCTGTGCTTCTTCCTGGGAGACTCCACACTCTCTTGTACTTCTTCCCTTCTCTGGCTTCAACCTTCTCCCATAATGCCTAGCTCTTCCTGTCCTTTCACAGAAATTCTCCTCTGCCTAAAACTTCTCTGTATCCAGAAGCTCTCTGTAGACACAGATTTCATTCTTCTTGTCTTAACTTCACAAGGAAAGATCTGCATATTATGTGCAAATATATACCTATGTGTGACATATGCACAACATGTATAATACATAGATACTTACATGCATAATGCACATGCTGAACTTCTATGTCTAACTACATGAACTGTGTGGACACGCATGTGTATACACATACACATCTATTTCTCAGTACTCTTCCTCCACACCTCCGCTCTCACTGGAGTTGCAAGTGAGCACCTACTAACAGACAATCTGTTTGGACCCTCGCCACCAAAACAGAACTTTCACAAGGGCAGGGGCTCAGTGGATTTCACACCCTGTGACAGGGCTTAGTGAATGTCACCTGGTGGCTTAATGTTATAAAAAGTCATTCAGGGCCAGGAGTGGTGGTGCAGGCCTGTAATCCTAGCACTTGAGAGGCTGAGGCAGGAGGATCAGTGCAAGTTTGAAACAGCCTGGGCTACAAAAGTGAGCTCAAGGCCAGCCTGAACTGCACAGCAAGACCCTGTCTCAAAAAGACAACAAAACAAAGCAAGAAAATCACTCAGTTCTTCAATAGAAACTACTTTTAGAAACACATTGGTCTGGCAAGAAAGCAGTTCTTATAGTTATTAATGCACAAAAGAAAAACTAAGACTTTTGGGGTCAACTTCTTTTAACCAATGTAATTTAAATTCACATTAGCATTTTAAAATAAATCGATAATTTTACATAATACAATTTCTCTAGTAAAAGAGTAAACAATGCATCTTATATCAACTAACGCAGTTTGAGTCTTCACTGTACACCAAACCTCAATACGCCATTCTGAATTACTGTGGAGATAAGGACTTTCTTTGCATGTTGTGTTGGAAGGGAAAGTTGGCTTTAGATAGTGACCAGTATCTTTCAAGTCTTAAGGAAAGATCTCCCTGCACACTCATGCTCTGGCAAGTGTGGAAACGGTGGGGAGGACTCACCTCCCACAGTGCCGCGGGTAGGAGAGGTGCTCTGTGGCACATGCGACTACAGATTTAGTATCATGCCTGGACGGAAATCCCCTCTGTGTCTTTCGGTGGCCACCTGCAGTGGGAAGCCAGGAGTCTTCTGTCTGAACAGCAATTGTCGCACCATCTTCATCTTTGGCTGCAGACTTGTCTCCCGACGGCTGACAGGACAGCAAGGGCTGCCACGCTTCAGCCACCCCACACAGCGACGGCCACCAGTTAGCAGTGGACTGGTCAGAGGCAAAGCTCTGCTTCCTGCTCCACAGCCACCGACACCTTCCTCGAATGAGGGCATCAAGGAGAGGCCTTCTGGCAGTCAGAAGAGCTTCTCTCTGGATTCAGTGGGTTCATCAGTCACATACCTCGTGGCATTGTTTCTCTGAATTATAGAATATGGCTTTAAATGCCATGTTAATCATGTTACATACTCCATTAAGAATATGTGACATTCAGTGGCTCAAGACACCGAGATTAAATTCCTCCAGTCTCAATAGTTTTGTATTCTTTATCATGAGTTTATTTTTATTCTGGGGGCCCTGTATCTCATTCTTGATTTTATTAATCCTCATTTGATCTCCAACTTGTAAGACTGGGAAAAGAAAGCCCTCTTCCCTTGGGTTCCTTGGAAGACACTTCCTACTAACAGTCAAGAGACTTCTGTGGCCCCATGACACAGGAAACCCTGCACATTGCTTTCAGGATATGCAAACAGCGCAGGCTGCTGGGGACCCACTGCGAGGAGCCACTGGCTGAGCACCCACGGTGAATACCACAGGCATTGCCCGAAACATGGCTCTAGCCCATGAAGAGCCTGCTGGTCGTGAGGATAAGAAGGTTCCTCCCGTCAGCCTTCTAGCCCAGGGGCACCTGACTGTCATCACCAGCCATAGGTGTCTTCACTCAAGGACAAATGAGGACCCACTGCATACGCTGGCATCCCCCTGGACCACACCAAGGTGTGGCATCCTCTTGTCCACGTGGCCTGCTGCTCATCTGGCAGAAAGCACAGCTGGTGGCTGTCCTTGTCCTTTCCAAAGTGAAGCACGGTGGACCAGCAAATAGCATTGTTCCTTTTCCCACAGAACCCCAGCTCTGGTGGGTCAAAAACAGCCACTATCCTAGGAGGAAGAAATCAGCGGGCCCACTGAGCCACGGTACACAGAAGCCTGAAGAACACTGCCCTGTCCAAAAAAGAGCTCGGGTTAAACGGAGACCCTTTCACGCTGGGACCCGGAAGGGAAGGGTCGGGCTGAGTGTGTACCATTGCTGCATTGTCACTGTAGGAATTGTCCAGTGTCTTGTGAGATGTTTCCAATCTGGACGTGGGCTTTGTGGTTTTGCCCCTGCCCTACTCAGCTGCAAACAAGCCTAGGGATCAAGAATACAAAATTAGCAAAGGACTTGCTCCTAATAGATTGGGTAGCAAAGGGTGAAATCAAAATAGATGCTTCAGCACTGGAATTTGTGTCATCTAATTTCAAATAACTTATTGGTAGAAGCAACTACTTGAAAAAAAAATTCTACTATTTACAAATAGTGAACCGTCAACTTATATTGAATTGTGAAGCAAGTTAAAATGAAAATGCGAAGTGCCAAGCTTATTTTAGCATTTAAAAAACCATATTGACCTGTGACAAAATATTTGCCTCCCAAATGTCATCTTTAGAACAATTTTTAAGCCTCCTGCAAATACCTGGGACTACCCTCAGCTCCCAGCAGGCTCCGGTGGACCTCAGGTGGTCCCCAAAGATGTGGACTAGAAACTGCTCCTTGTCAAGCAGCAAACGAGAAATCAAGGGCCATTCAGCCCCTGGGGTGGAGGGTTCAAAGCCCCTGAGGAGTTCATTGCTCCAGGTCTGAGGTCACCAGAGTCACTGGATTTTGGCTTGGGTAGTAGCCACAAAGGTTAACCTGAGGTTGTTTCCCAGACAAAATGGGAGTAATTAAACAGTTAAATATTGTTAGGGTTTTTGCTTTTAATTCAGAGAGCAAAAGAAGGAAATAAAGAAAGGAAGGAAGGAGGGAAGGAAAGAAGGAAGGAAAAAAGAAAGAAAGAAAGAAAGAAAGAAAGAAAGAAAGAAAGAAAGAAAGAAAGAAAGAAAGACGTTTGAAGTACCTAAAGGCAAATTCTTGCATATCTTTAAGTAATGAGGTTATACATAAAAACTGGCCTTCTATGCTTAATTACATGTTCCTATATTCTACTTTTTCAGTAAAAATGACATCAGCAGAGCCCACTGATCTCCAGCCAGCAGCTGATTAGACTGCTTGCCTTTACTGGAACATCTGAGGAGTTACGGCCTCAGTAATTTTTGATGAAGTAGCTTATTGAAATGGAATAAAGTTATCGGTATTTGTACCAGTTAATTAGAAAGAAAACCGAAGCCAAGAGACCCCGCGATTAGTTCTCTTTCATTAGGGCAATGTGCAAGTGTATCCGTCTTCATTTTATGCGAGTAACTCCCGCAGTCGGCACCTGACTTCAGCTCTGTAGTTGCTGCTGCGGGGCGCGACACTTTGTCCAGGATGGGGTTTCATCCGAGCTGGACAGGGACAAGAGCTCACATAAATCCCACTCACCGTATTGCGGGAGGCCCAGAGGCACTCCTTTGAAATGTTCTTGAACATTTGGTTCTGTCTTGAAAACAACTTCTTAAAAACGACTTTTCAGCACTAGAAACAAAAGTTAAAATTGTGCGTCTAAAGAAATAACCCACAACCGTGGGCAAAGGGCGCCTGGGCCTGTTCGATGTACCTGCACCTTCCAGTAAGAAGCAGCCAAATGCCCTGGGTTGTGCCCGGCACAAGCCCCTCCTTCCTAAGTTCCTCCTCTGTCTTGTGTGGGTTGCTGAGCTGAGAACAAGGCCTCTATGCCCGAGGCTGAGCTCGGGGTCTCGGGAGAAAAGCCCAGTGGAGGGGGTGTGGCTCAGGCAGTGGCTCTGAGATCCTGCTGTCTTCCCAGGGCAGCTGGGCATGAACTCTCACCCTTGAGGCTTAAGGTGCCCAGCGCCCAGCAAAAGGCAGAGCAGCAGGATCCGTGCTCCCCAACCACGCAGAGCAGGGCACACGACTTCCCAGCCAGGCCCCCCACCCCACCCCACCCAGGTCGAGCGTGGTCCACAAGTGCCCCCTGAGCATTGCTTTTCTCCAGCCCAGGTCCTGCCACCAGGGAGGAATGGTCCCAGTGGAGAAGTGCTTTTTCAGTTCTCTGGCATCCTCTGTACCCTGCAGCAGGAACCCCG
Source organism: Capromys pilorides (assembly GCA_004027915.1). Classification (NCBI taxonomy): domain Eukaryota; kingdom Metazoa; phylum Chordata; class Mammalia; order Rodentia; family Capromyidae; genus Capromys; species Capromys pilorides. The sequence continues at coordinate 13,845 of PVKN010011898.1, forward strand.
GGCTATGAGAGGTCTTCCGAGCTGGCTTAGTCCCCCAAGATGCAGACCCTCCCAGCACAGGGTGTGATTAAAAAGGGAGAGAGGCTGAGATCAAAGGGTAGAGTTTTTTGCGTGGAATGCTCCAAGAAATCCGTGCAGCATTATAAACGATCACTGACATGCTGTTTATGAAACTCGTGTCTGAAAAAATAGCTTGCCTCTTCCAGATAACTGGGCTGAAGAGTGCAGCTTTATCTCGAGCGCAGGCAGAGACACTTTCTGGAGGGCAAGCGCGTGCGTCCGCGGCCCTTCTTGAGTCCTGGGCGGCCACGGCCGTACTTGCTACCCCGGGTTGTCCCAGAGGTGGCCACCGGCCTGAAGTATGTGCTCCTGCAGGGCAGGACGGAGGCCGGGGAGAAGCGGCTGGGCCTACGCCTTTCCACTCCTCAGAGTGTATGATCAGGCTTTCAAATTCCATTTTAATAATTTTTCTGCGATAAGATGTCAACAGCTACTACGTGAAGGGACAGGCTGGGCGTTACTGAAAGAGAAAGTGGCCTGCAGGGGCATGGGCGCAGGAAGGCCAGCATTCCCTGCGCTTTGTCCCCTCTGTCCCTCCGCAGGAGACCTGCCGGGCGGGCCTTTCCTGCGACAGAGATGGAGGCAGCCCAGCCTGCGGGCAGCCCTCACTCACCTGCCTGGGGCCGGGGAGCTCCTGACCCGCACAGACTGAGCCCACAAGCGACGGAGCCCTGGGTCGGGCCATGCTCGTGGGGTCCTGCGGCGAGATCCCCACAAGCACCTTGAGAGAGAGCTGGGCCCCGCCCGTGCCCCCTGCCGAACCCGAGCATCCCTCGTCCCCCCCGCTTAGTCTTCAGGGTCCCGCGAACCCTTCTGGGTAGCCTCTGGCCCCGTGTCCAGCAGAGCGACGCAGACGGCAGCAGAGCCCGAGTACCCCAAGAGCTGCGCAAGCACCAAGCGCTGCCCACCCCCACGTTGCAGATAACTTCCTTCACCCTTCCCTGCGTGAGGCGTGAGCCCCGACACGTGACCCCCGACGCGTAGCCGTGGCGCTGTGACTACCGTGCACCTAACTCGGCTCGCAGACTCGCTTCATGGTAACAGCGATGCCGGTTCGTTCTGCTCGGAAATTTTAACTTGCTTTCTAATCGCACACGGTGCCCTTGCCAAGCTTGTAGTAGCTGTTAGAGAGAGAGGGAGGGAGGGAGATGGAGGGAGGGAGAGACGGAGGGAGGGAGGGATAGGGAGAGAGAAGGAGGGAGAGAAATGGAGGGAGGCAGGCAAAGAGAGAGAAAAGTTACGTATTTAATATTGCTACGTTTCCATTTCTCTAAAACCTGAAAAATCTGAAGAGGACCGAACACATATGAAAGTGATTCACCCTGATTCTGAGCACATGGCTGTAAACGCACACGCCTACACATACGTGCACATACCTATCTTTTCTGAAAAGCTTGCCTCCTTGCAGTTTGAAAAGGTACTTGGATCTCAGTCAGGTCCAAGGCAATCCGACCACACCTGCGTGTAGCTGGAGCCCACGATCAGGAAAGCTGGAGGGCAGGGTGCTGAGCCTTCTCGGGAAGGTCAGATCAGTTTGTTGTAGTCCGCACGAGATTCTACCCGTGTATGATGGGATACTTTACCCTTTCTTGCTCTTGTTTCGTGTTTTTTTGTTTCTCCCTCTAATGAAGTTCCTGGGACTGAACCCAGGGCCTGTGTGTGCAGCTCCAATTCCCCGCCACCTACACACACTCAGGCCTATTTTTTCTTAGTGATTCAGGCTTCACCAAATTTACTGTGGAAGTATTTCTGTATACTTTTTTTTTTTTTTTTGTACTGGGTATTGAACTCAGGACCCTGTGCTTGCCAGGCATGCACTTATTCTACTGAGCTATCTCCCCAGCCCTACCATGACAGTATTTCTGATAGCATTGATTATATTAAAAAAAAAAAAAAATCATGGTTTGCAATCACACCCTATTTTGTGGTGTCAATTTGTGATCATTATAAATCTATTTTCCTCTTGTGCAGTCTTCACTTCATCGTTTCTTCTGTCTCATTACGTCTACTATAAATGGTGAGGCCGCTCTCGCGACTCTCCTCATGCCATCCATAAGAACAACTTTTAGGAGCTAAACATGGAGTTGCATGGTTAGTTTACCAGAATCTAAATTTAACGGAGAAAGATAGAATTTGGAATTTTATCAACTAAATAGCAAAAAGTCTCACCTAATTTTTATTTGCATTAATTTGATTTTCAAATTATATCCTGAGACATATTTACACTCTGTCCCTTGCATTTCTTTGACGGATGTCTCACTGCTAGCTTTTCTCATTTTAATGTGAGGCATTGGAAATTTTTCTCTTTACATATTAGAATCACTAATCATTTTTATGTCTATAGGAAGATATTATTAAGTCTACATTCATGTTATTTTAGTTTTGGGATTTTAGCCGTGTTTTGTGTCAGATTTCACACTGTCCAGTGTCCACTGCCCTTTCACGATGACCCTCGTCTTTGGGCTTTGAGTCTACATCAGGTCCCTAAATTGGCCACCGCGAGTGGCGGTTCCTCAAGGTCACCTTGAGCAGCAGACACCTTCCTCTCATGATTCTGGACACCGGAAGTGCGCTTCGCAGGAGGGCAAATCCCTGTGCGCCTGGTGCATCCCAGGGTTCTGGGAGAGCAGCGCCATGGGTTCGAGTCCTGGAGCTGTTCCCCTGGTGGCCGGAACCCCTGAGCTGAGGTTCAAATCCAGCCACGCAGTCCCGGCTCAGGTTTCCTCTGCCTCTGAGTCGTCGCAGTGTGGCCTCCGATGAAAGTGGGAACGCGTCTAATCCCTCCAGCCAGTCTCTCAAAAAGACACAAAGGAATCTAGTGCTCTTCGGGGATGAGTCAAGAAAGCTCTTCACATCAAGGGCCTTTAACTTAGTCACCCCACAAGAACTGGACCACTTCGAGGGGCCCTCGGGCCTTCCAGGTGTTGGGGACTCGCGTGGGGAAGCTGTTATACACTCTTCTGAAATTCTGTCTTAAAACTCACTTATTATAAACTAAAAACACCTATTTGTGCATGTTGGAACCTCATACAATTCCCTTGTTCTCTCTCCTTTTGAATCTGCTAAACCTACACGAATTCTTTTATGTGTTTTTATCATATCTATAGCAAATAGCACTATTTGTTTGAGATTCTAAAAGTTTCCCTGTCATTTGGACCTAAGATACTGACCTGAAACACCTGAGGGTCTCAGTGCTGCTGTTTTGGAGTTACATATAATGGTTTGAATTAAAACGCTCAGATTGTTAGCGGTAGAAGAAAATAGGAATTCTGCCTACAAAATTATAGAAAAGCTGGGGCAGGGGATACAGTTCAGTGGCACAAGCATCTGCCTGGCAAGTGCAAGGTCCTAAGTTTGATCTCTGGTACCAAAAAAAAAAAAAAAGGGCCAATCTTTAAGTCCAGGCATGGTGGTGCACACCTGTAATCCCAGCACTAGGGAGGCTGAAAACAGAAGGATCACTACAAGTGCGAACTGCGTAGTGACACCCTGCACATACACACACACACACACACACACACACACACACACACGATTATAAAACGCCTTATTCCATCATACAGCAACTAGATCTAATATCTGCAGGCACGAAGTGTGTTTTCTGCTGCTTCTCTTGGTTGGAACCCTCCCTATCCTGGTGGTGGTGGGTGGGGCTACTGTGTGCAAAACGCTCTCCTTCAAGGAGGGGATTCACCAGGCCGCAAAGTGGATGGAAGTCGACAGTGCATTTTTTAAAAAATAATTCCTCTGCTCTAGCGATTTAGTGCTTCAGCTCACACTAAAAATTTAAACGTGCTCTAGCCCCAGTCTTCTTTTATGTTCTAATTTTTAAGTGATTGAAAACATTACTACCCATGAAATACAATTGGCCATGCATGTTTAGTCAAAAAGGTAAGCAGGGGCTTCCTAAACATGAATTCATCGCGTCACATTCTCAAAGATGGTCTTGCAATTGCTACAAGGGACAGGACAATATTGTAAAAGCACTATTACCACCTTGTAGGTTCCTGACTAATACTGGAATTAAACGTGAATGGGCCACATGGTGACATGAGATGGGTTACTTATGATTTGTTTGATTGGCACTGTTGTCTAGGGGCAGTGGATTTAATTTTTGGACCAAATAAAATTGCTTGAGGTTTTTAGATAAGTTGTCTAATGGTTTATAAATGAAGACTTTTTGGACCAGTGAGATGACTCAGGGTTCTAAAGCGCCTGCTCAGGCAAGCTTAGGCAACCACAGGGACCTCAGTTCGATTCTGGGCACCACATGCTGCACCAGTCCCACCCCCAGGACAGGCTGAGCTGGCCATAAAATAAATAAATAAATAAATAAATAAATAAATAAATAAATAAATAAATAAATATTTAAAAAAAAATTCCTGCTTGTAACTTTCACATGAGATTTTACAGCCGATTGGAGATAAATGTGTCTGTCATTTAAATTTTTTGAAAAGCTTGTTTTGTTTTAGTATTATCCTTGTAATACAATTTCTCTATGCTCTTAAAGTTCTTAGATTTGATATATAGCTGTACATTTTCATAATTTTCCTAGATGCAATTAAAGGGAAATTGCCGCATCGCATACTTGTAGTGATATACATGGAATAGATTGCTGTGAGTTACTTTTAACACTATAACCAGGCCAGAAAAAGGTCTGCATCTCTACAGTCATTTCTACAAAACTAAGTTATTTACTATCATGCATGCTATGGCTTAGGCTAAACACGCGTGTGGCTGGAGGCATTGGCTCCTGGGGGCCCTGAACCCATCAGGAAGGTACCTGGCTCTCTTCCCAAGTGGGTCCAGAAGCTGAATGCGCTGCTAGGCGCAGGCTGCAGCTAGAGCAGGAACTAGGGCCGAGCCCAGGCCCTGGCTGCGCTTCGCTGTCCACTTCCGGGATGTTGAGGCTGAGCACCTCCTCCTCCAGGCCCTGACCTGAGCATCTCAGCCTTAGGGTCCATCAACTGTGACCTAAGATCATAAGGCCAAAGAAGCCCTGCATCTTTTAAAAAAATTTTTAAAGAGAATAGAAAAATAATAGGTAAGTCATTAGAAATGATACACAATTTCAAAACAAACCAAGATGGTAGGTGTTCAGTAGTAGTTGTTCTGTAGTAATTGCTATGTTCAGTGCAGTGGCTCAGATTATAGATACAAGCACACAAAACTGGCCAAAGTAAACCTTTTAAACCTTAACTGCTGCCTTCAACCAACTGATCAATGAGGTATTACAATCGCCTTGCCTTCCTGTGTATGTACAGGCGTGATTCCCCCGTTCTCTCTTTTTTTTCCCATCTTTTCTCCTTTCCCTCATTCCATGAATTTACTCCTCACAAGATCGCAGATGAGACCTTGTGGAGAGAGAACGGGGGACGTGGTCAAGCTACTGGCCCTTTCTGGAAGAGCTCATCTGCACCCCCATTGCCCTTGCTCTGCTCTCCACCCGCCCTGGGGCCCCCGCGCTGTCCCCACTCAGCCTTGGCCACCAACGCGCTGAGCTGCAAGCCCAAGCGCCCTCTCCGGCCTCCACCTGTGGGCGCTGGCTGCTCCGTCCCAGCCGTCAGAGACACGACTGACTGAAACACACATTCGCGCTCACTGTGTGTAAGTGCAGCGTGCTGGCTCGTGCACCGCAGGGACTGAAGACTCGGACTGGGGACAGCTCAGCGGAAGCCCCACTGGGACAGCCTGCTGCTCAGTCAGCTTGGTTAGAAGTCGGCCGGCCATGCGGTGCTTGTTCCTCACTTGTGTCGTGGAGATAGCAGCCATAGCTGGTCGCCGGGCTCAGAGGGTTGGCAAATATGAACAATGCAAAAACGCCGGTGGGTTTTAAGCGTGGGGTTCTGTGTGTGAAGTCGCCCCCTCCTGCCCCTTCCGTTTGCGCCTCCTGTTCCACTCCTTTGTCTCTCGTCCTGGCACTTTTCCTCCTCCCCTCTCCTTGCTCCCTGCCTTTCTGCCTTCTCCCTTTGGGCCCCTCCAAAGTCCCTTGCTAGCCTGCTGTCCCTGTCCTGTCCATTGTCCTGTCCTGTCCCCCTCCCCCACATCTTCATACTCTGTGCACTCAGCAAGCGCTGATCTGAGGGGGAGAATGAATGGTGGTGAGCTGGGACAGCTCAAGAATCTCATGGTTCTCTCAATTTATCTCCAATGTTAGTCCTAAAGCCATGAGCAACACAGCAAATGCTCTGTAATTGTTGCCCAGAAATTCCCCCATGTCCCTGTTGCTATATTTGTGTTTTTTTCTTAAATATAGGTCAAAGTAGGTGCCTTTCTTTGCTTTCAATCTCATCAGTGTCTTCGTACACTTAGCTGCCAATTATAGTTTAGGAATTCATTACTTTCAACTATAATCCCATCATTTGTCATTAATCCTACTATTATAAATCTTAGCACTTAAAATGACCTAAAGCTTATTTTAAACAGAATATGTGTAACATTGCCGCAAGCATCTCCGCCACCTCTATTTCTCCACGTACTAAATATGAATTCTGTCCCTCTTAAAGGGCCTTGGTTTTGAAGAAATTTAGAGCCCTGTGCAGTTGACTCAGAGAAGTAAGCAAAACACAAGGCAACGTGGATAAGCGCTCCATTCAAGAAAGGGAGGAGGAATTCAGTCGGAGAATGCAGCACACTGAGCTGCTTTTGATGCCCTGAGGTAAAACAATGAGCACGTCAGGGATCACCTCGGCCCGGGGGCTGTGCACCCCGTGTCTAGGTCAAACTAACATCTCAGGCAGAAGACGCCTGAGCTTCAGGGAGTGGGGTCAACCACTGCGGCTCCTGGAGGACCATGGAGCGCAAGGCAGAGGACGGGCAGGCGCGAGGCTCTAAGGAAGGACCGAGATGGTCGTGCACGTTGGCGGCGCGCTTTGCCCTTTACTAACAGGCGCCATCGCAGTTGGAAATTGAGAGTCATGCTGATGATGTATGACCGAAAGGAAAGAGCGGGCGCCGTGAGCCGGCCCCTTCGGGCATCCAGGGGAGAAGTGATGAATGTCCAAATTAGGTCAGCACCACAGGGAGCAGAGAGGAAATCGCACCTCATCCAGAACTCCCCTGCGCCCGCCCACTGACAGATCCGGGATAGGCACATCATCAATACGGCCGTGGTGACGAGCACCAAGGCCGGAGGAGGAAGTGCAGGACACGGAGCTCTAAATGCAAGCAACGGGGAGGCAGGCGGCGCGCTCACTGCGGAAAGAGTGGGAGGAAAGCCGAAGCGTCCTAATGTGCACCGGTGGAATCCGAGGGCCGCAGGCCTGTTTGTACAGCCGGCAGGAGGCAGCGAGGCATGCACTGCGATGGGCAGATAACAGCTTGA
>PVKN010011899.1:0-12755 GCA_004027915.1 Capromys pilorides
CATAACAAAATCTGGCCCAAGGTCTTAAAATTATTTTTAGTTCTGTTATGTTAATAGAACATATAAAAAGTTATTAATGGTAAATTTGCAAGCTTTCCATTCATTTCTTAAATCTCTTTTTTTTTTTCTAGGATTGAGAAACGGAAGGAAAGGGAAGTGTTTAATGAATCACACTATAATCACACACGGTGACTCCTAGGTGGTTTCCAATTTCATACACATCCTGGCTTCTTTGGTGATTAGACGCTTAGCTTTTCCATCTTCAGGTTCTTAAAGATAGCTTATGAAATCAGAACCAGGAAATCAAAACCTAAAATGCCTCTTAAAAATATAAAAATTTTTCTACACAAAAATATTTCAGGGGCCAGCAAGATAGCTCAGCGGTCTAAAGCACTTGCTTAAGCAAGCTTGGGCAACCAGAGGGACCCTGGTTCAATCCCTGGCACCACATGCTGCATCAGCCCCACCCCAGGACAGGCTGAGCCAGCTATAACATAAATAAAGTTTAAAAAAAACAAAAAACAGTATTTCAAATTTAGAAAACACTGGAGATTTAGCTCAGTGGCACAGCATTTGCCTGGCAAGCATGAGGTCCTGAGTTTGAGTCCCAGTCCCCCCCCCAAAAAAAAAATTAAATTAAATTTAGAAAATATAAACTAGCATTTGCTTCAGCAGTTCAACAGTGAGTTCAAGACCAGCCTGGACTATAGCAGCGAGATCCTATCTCAAAAACACAAAAAATACAAACTAATCTATAATGAAAGCAGATTAATGGCTTCCTGTAGACGAGGAGAAAGTTACCAATGGACACAAGGAAATGCATGGGGCAATGGATATATTACTGGTAAAAGATGTTGATGGCTTTATCAGTGAATACCTATGTCAAAATTTACCAAGTATATACTTCTTTTGGTTTTTTGTTTTTTGAACTAGGGTCTCTCTAGGCAGTTCAGGCTGGCTTTGAATTCACTGTTTGGCCCATGCTGGCCTCGAATTTGGGGCCATTCTCCTGCCTCAGTCTCAGTCGTGCAAGTGCTAGACCACAGGCATGTGCGACCATGCCCAGCTCAGTTATGTACTTAATTGTTTTTTCAAATATATTCTTTCTCCCTCCCTCTCTCCCTTCCCCACCCTCTTTAGTCAGTCCGGGACTCACTACATAGTGCAGCTGGCCCTGAACTCATGGCAATTCTCCTGCCTCAGCCTCCTGAGGGCTGGGAACGCAAGTGTGTGCTACCACATCTGGAAAGTATGCACTTTAAGTATGTTACCTTATTATGTCCATTTTACTGGAACAAAAGTATTTTAAAAAATGTAGAGCTTCCATCAATTTTAGGTTCTCTTAAAATATTTAACTTAGACTCAAACTAGTCTTAGGATTCTATGTAGAATTTTAAAAAATACCTTTAGACACTTTGGAAAAATTTAATATAAAGTCACTAATATCACAGCAAACTTTATTATTAAAAACCCTTAGGGTCGGTAAGATAGCTCAGTGGTCTAAAGCGCCTACTTAGGCAAACACAGGGACCGAGGTTCGATCCCTGGTACCACATGTTGTGCCAGCCCCACCCCCAGGGCAGGCTGAGCCGGCCATAACATACATACATACATACATACATACATACATACATACAGTTAAAGAAAAAACCCTCTAAGACATCTCACTGACACTGCATAATTGAATAACCTTGTAACATCATAGATGTGTAGTTAGTGAAGTTACATTAACTTCAGTGCTCTTTTTTTTTTTTTTAATTTTAGGGAAGGGTCTACAAAGTATTCAGTGTCTCACCACTAGATGGACTCCTACTGATCCACCTGTTTACAGCCTCCCAAGAGCTGAGATTACAGGAACGTGCCGCCACGCCCAGTCTCAATTGCCCCAGGGGCAAGCTGGCACAGCAGGCCTTGGAATCGAACCCCTGGCCCCTGTGCCTGCCTGCAAACACTTTAATCCACTGAGCTATTTTCCAAAGTAACCGCATTATTTAACACTCCCATAGGCAATATATGAAGGTACCATTTCTCCACATTCTTTTCAACATTTAGAATTGTCTGTCATTTTTATTAGTCATTTTATGCATCATATTATAGTTTCCAGATTACCATAGAAAGATGGGTTAACTATCAGCTAAATATATATATATATATATATATATATATATATATATATATATATTTAAATATATTAGAAACAAGATCTCACCATGTAGTTTAGATTCACAGTGATCCTCCTGTCTCAGCCTCCCCAGCAATGGGATTACAGGTGTGTGCCACCACAACCTGTTTCAGGCCAGCATGGCACACCTGGGGTTCTGGGGCAACATGGCATGCATTACCAGGGACCAAACCCAGGGCCTTGTGCTTGCCAGGCAGGCACTTAAACCACCAAGCTATCTTCCCAGCCTCAGCTAGACATTTACATGTAATATTTCTCCAATACAAATGAGATCTTTATGCTGCTCTTTCAGTGTGCATGGTCTCCTTTCTGACAAGTAAATCACTTTTAAAACACCTGGGATGGGTTTGCCAGTATAACCTGGGCTAGCAGGTGTGTTTATCTTCATGTAAAGCTACGTATGAACAGAGCCAGATATGCCCACGATAGTTAATTATCATACACTCACATTATTCTACACAATAAACTATGAAAAACACTCACAACTAAGGGTCCCATAATGTTATCTTTATGTCTAGTTGTCTCCCTCACAAGCCCCATGCAGTCATAGCTGGGTTTTTTTTTTTTTTTTTTATCTAATGTATTTGGTTGTTGCAGGGTCTCACTACGCAGCTCCTTGTGGTGATCCTCCTGCTTTCAGCCTCCCCAGCACTGCGATTACAGGTGTGCACCACTATTGCCCGGATTCTAGCCTGGCTCAGCCTGCCCTGGGGGCGGGACTGGCACAGTGCAGCAGGGCACATGGTGCAGGGGCGGTCCCTGTGCTTGCCCACTTAGGTGGGCGCTGTAGTCCACTGAGCTATCATGCTGGCCTACAGTTGGAGCCTTTCAGAGGTGACTGAATCCAGCATGTGACACTAGGATTAAAGATGTATGATCAGTTCAGACTGGTTTGGCACTACTCTAATCCCAGCAGCGTAGGCAGAGCATAAAGGGGGCAGAAATATACTGTTTAGGTCGGTCGTTGCTTTTGCTGCCCTCTGTCCACCATGAACTGTTCTCTCTGCCCTGCCACCCTGCCCTGGAGCCAGCTGACTATGGACTAAAACCTCCATAAACTGTGAGCTAAATAAACCTCTTCTTATTTAACTTTGGGCATTGGGTATTTTGTTTCAAGAATGAGAAAAATAATGAACACACAAATTTTACTGTTTTCTTTATGACCCTGACTCTGAGGCAGGAAGTCATATTTTTTCCCACAACACCCACCCTAAACACTCTATACAATCACACAGAAGCAGCCTCCTGGCATAGTCGCCATCATTACCTTGCACTGGTGGGGAACTTGTTTGAAATTTCACGGATGTCTTAGCCAGAGCTCCATTCACTACCTGTGAAACAGTACTCTAAAATTTTGCGATATCAGGGCTAGGGAGATAGCTCAGGGGCACAAGTACCTGTCCTGAGTTCAATCCCCAGTTCCACAAAAAAAAGAACAAAATTTTGTGATGTCACTAGATAATAATAAAGTCCCACTAATTGATTGCTTTATAGAATATCCTAATTTAGGTTTTTTTTTTTTTTTTTTGCAGTACTAGAGATCAAACTTAGGACCTTGCATTTCCAGCCTGCATTAATATTTTTAAGCACCTACACCATATAAAATTTTCTACTCACTTTCTGGCTTTGCATCTGCTGCAGCATGGCGCATACTTTTCAGCTGGTTTTGTGCTCTCTGCAATCTCTGCACTGCATGAAACAGCTGTGAAATACAATTAGATTCACAATCTGCTTAGTCTACTGAAACTCACCACTCACATAGGCAAACAATGGAGAATGTATATAATTTTTGTTATAAAAACCAGAAAATTCCTATATTAAATAAAAAATATAACCATTTCTCTCAATACCTTTGCATATATTTTTGTAAAAAGCTTTCAGAATTTTTTTCTTTATAGCTAATTTGATTAAGGAAAAATATGCGTTAAAGAAGTATTTATATCAGGCTTTTCTCATTGTAACGTGATTTTCTTAAACCTAAGGAAAGCTAACATTCTCACAATGATGTTTTAGAACCAGAAACTGATGCTAAATAACTGCTCAAAGTTGAGGAAATAAATACAAGCTGATGCTGCAAGGAAACTGTTATGATGCCAAGGCAAGCTCCAACAGAGCTCAGTCTATACGCTGCCAATTTCTTAAGAAACGAAAGCACTTTGCAGTATTGTTTTTATATATAAATCTACCCAGTTTATATATATATATATATATAGATAGATATATATATATATATCTATCTATATATATATATAGTGGGATTGAGCCCAGGGCCTTCATGCTGAGCTACATACCCAACTCATTTTTTATTTTGATTTTGAGGCAGAATCTTGCTAACTCACTAAGTTGTCCAACCTAGGCCCAAATTTGTTATTTTTCCTGCCTCAGCCTCCATGTACTATGGCTGGCTCTAGATAAAAGTTTTCATGCATGAAGGTAATAAGAGCTTTAAAAACGTGTAGCATGAGTGATTTCGAGATTTTTTTATGACTGCTTATGTATTATCAGAGCAAATCTGACAATACTGTGAGCAGTGAACAAAAGGATGCTCCTGTAGCCCCAGAATCTAAGGACCCTCTTTGCAGAGTCTGTGAGTTTCCTCAGCAGTTTATCTTACTGCTTCTTGTTATAGCACTGGAAGAACATGAACCAAGCATACTTCAAAGAGAACTCTAGATAAATGCCCAGAGTAGAGAACCCAAAGGGAGACCTGTGGGTGCTGCTGGTGCCACACAACACCTTTAAGACTATCACGCTAATGAAGGAAAATGTGAAATTCTGTGATTCTAAAATTCTTTTTCTTCATATCTGAAGGATCAGAATGAGCTATTTAATTTATCCTATGAATACCTGATTCTTTTGCTCCTGTTTTTGTTGTGCAAGAGATTCTTCTCTCTCTTTTTCAACTCGAAGTTGTCTTGCTATTTTAAGCATCTGCTGGTGATTCGGAACTGTCTCCACCTACAGCGGGGGAATAGGCAGCACATGTTACTGTCAGAGAAAGAAATTAGCACATGACTCAGACATCCACTTCTCATTTCCTCGTGGTAAACAGTACTCCCCAGAGATGACAGCGAAGACCTAGACTTCAAGTCCTGGAAGGTGTTGGGATACTGCCTAGAGAGATTCCCTTTCTCTCAATGTTATTTGAGTCCATCTTCAGATGGACACCCATGCCTGGCTTAATCTTTATTTGCATTCCTAAGTCTTTGCCAGTCCCTGGATACAGGGCCAAAGTCTACAGTGCTAATTCTTCTATTCAAGTAGTAGCTAAGCCTGACCTTGCTTAGCCTCTGAGATCAGATGAGATCCAGCAAGTGCAAGGTGGCACTGCCGTACACTACAGTGCTATATATATACATATATATATATATATATACATATATATACATATATATACACACATACATACATACACACACACACACACACACATTTTTTTTTTTTTTTTTTTTTTTGTCTTTTTGAGACAGGGTCTCACTATGCAGTTCAGACTGGCCTTGAGCTCACTTTTGTAGCCCAAGTTGGTGTCGAACTCGCACTGATCCTCCTGCCTCGGCCTCCCAAGTGCTTACAGGTGTGTGCCACCATGCCAGGCTCACCACCAGGTATTTAACTTTATTTATGTTATGGCTGGCTCAGCCTGCCCTGGGGGTGGAGCTGGCACAGCATGTGGTGCTGGGGATGGAACCACAGTTCCTGTGGTTGCCTAAGCAGGCGCTTTAGACAGCTGAGCTATTTGGCCAGCCCAACGGTGTTAATTCTTGCCTTACCCTTTTTTTCAAACGTTCAACTCTCTTAATAAGCTGATCTTTTTCTTCTTCCATTGCACTAATATCCTAAAAAGAAAATATTAAAAGTATTCTTAGTCTGTAGGATTCAGATAAGGGTTTTCTATGGCTATGCACCTACTATTTTCATCATGTATAACCAGAGCAGTAAGGAACAAAGATCTCTCTTTGGGATAAAGGGCATTTCTATTTTTTCCCCAGAGTTCTTTATGCAGGGTAATTTTTTTGGCAGTTCATGTAGAGAAGTAACTAAAGCAGGTTATAGCGCAGCAAGGTAAAGCTGCCAACCAGCACATTTGTGTTCTGATTCCAAATATGGGCACAGGATTTTTCAACACTCTTCTATAATGGAAAATGTGCAGGTCTAAATCCATGAACAACAGCTGCCAACACCCCATCTGCTCTGCTAAATGCCAGCCATATATCTTGCCAATTTTGCATCAAAACTACTTTTAAGGATGTTTTCTTTCTTTTTTATTTTATTTTTTGCATCTTAGGGAAGAGTCTACAGAGTATTCAGGGTCTTACTACTAGATCGGACTTGTAGTGATCCGCCTGTTTACAGCCTCCCAAGAGCTGGGGTTACAGGTGTGTGCTCCCATACCCAGTCTCAATTGCCCTGGGGGTGGGGCCGGGGTCGGCATGGTAGGCCCAGGGATCATGGTAGGCCCAGGGATCAAACTACCAGCCCCTGTGCCTGCTTGCAGGTGCTTTAATCCGCTGAGCTACTTGACCAGCTCTAGGGATATGATGTTTTCAAGACAAATTTGTATCTGGTTTTGCCAATTAATGAGTTATCTCCTGAAAATAAAGACTTTAAAAATAAATTACCTTTTTTTTTTTTTGTACCAGGGATCGAACTTAGGACCTTGTACTTGTCACTTGCCAGGCTGGCGCTTAGACCACTGAGCTATCTCACCAGGCTTTACCTTACTTTTAACTAGGTCCATGATATATTAAATGCAAACAAAATCCTCCCTAACCTAAAAAGAAAAGAATATAGTGACTCCAAACGTAAAATGTACATGGTAGTCAAAGTGGCAGAATTTGGAGAAACTGTCCCTCTTTCTTATTAGTGGTATCACTGTAGTCAAGAAAAACATAAGAGCCAGGCGTGGTGGCGCACGCCTGTAATCCCAGCACTTGGGAGGCTGAGGCAGGAGGATCAATGTGAGTTCGAGACCAGCCTGGGCTACAAAAGTGAGCTCAAGGTCAGCCTGAACTGCATAGCGAGACCCTGTCTCAAAAAGACACAAAAAACAAAAAAAAAAAAAGAAGAAGAAGAAGAACCTAAGAAGTCTTAGGATAAGTACAGATCCCATCCAGCCCAGTAATTCCACGCTGGAAGATTTGCCTAATGAAATATTCATGAATAGTCACAGATTCCTCTATACAGAATCTCACTGATGTCAATTATATCTAAAATTTGAAACAGTCTAAATGTCTGAGGATTGTTAAATAAACTACAGCATAATATAATGACAGTCAATTAAAAACTATGGAAAATGTTTAATGACATGAAGAAGTCACGACACGACATTACTTGCAAGAAGCAAATTACAACATTTATATATAGTACAATACGAAGAAAAAGATTTACATATATTTACTAAGGTGTTAATCTTAGTTATCACTAGAACACGGGGCTGTAAGGAATTATTTTCTACTTTTTAATCACTTTTTTAAAAATAAAATAAAACCAAAACAGACAATTTATTCAACAGTGGGGAAGGAAGAAGAGATGACAGACAGTTACTCTGGACAAGTACGGAGAACTCTAAAGGAAACAGCTTCCTAATTATCTTTTTAAAATTTACTATGGGAGGCCTGGCGTGTTGGCACACGCCTGTAATCCCAGCACTTGGGAGGCTGAGGCAGGAGGATCGGTGCGAGTTTGAGACCAGCCTAGGCTATAAAAATGAGCTCAAGGCCAGCCTGAACTGCATAGCTAGACCCTGTCTCAAAAAATTAATTAATTAATTAATTAAAATAAAATTTACTATGGGGCCAGGGAGATAGCTCAGTGGCATAAGCACCTGCCTGGCAAGCACAAGGTCCTGAATTCAATCCCCAGTGCCAAAAATAAAATAAAATAAAATTCACTATCGCCAGGCATATTGACACACACCTGTGATCCCAGCGCTTGGGAGGCTGAGGTAAGAAGACTGTCTCAAATTCAAGGACAGCCTTGGTGAGACACTGTCTCAAAAACAAAAAGAAACAATATTTACTGCAGCTGAGTGTGGTGACACACACCTACAATCCCAGCACTCAGTAAGCTGAGGCAGGAAGATCACCATGAGTTTGAGACCAGCCCGTGCTGCTTAGAGACCCTCTCTCAAAAACAGAGCAAAATAAAATAAAATTTACTACAAACAATATGTTTAAGAATACTTCGGTAGGGCTGGTGAGGTGGCTCAGCGATCTAAAGCACGTGAGTCGGGAAGTTTAGGCCACCACAGGGACCGAGGCTCGATCCCAAGCACCACGTGCTGCGCCACCCCCCACCGCCAGGGAAGGCTGAGCAGGCCATAACACAAACAAATAAATGTGGTTTAAGAAAATAAAATAAAACTTTAAAAAAAGAAAAAGAATACTTTGGTAACAGTAAATAAAATTAAAATACAGACTCTCAGTTCATTTCTCATCCTGGTTCACTTGCAGGACACGACGGGTGAGCAAGCTGCGCGTCGTTCTCTTTCATCCTCTAACTATCTACCCCTTCGTTTTCCTCCCCGAGTTCATCTTCCATTTCTAATATTCAACAATTTGTGCCCAGCACTGTGACAGGCTTGGGAATACAACAGTGAACAAAAGGTACAGAGTCCTTGTCTAATAAAAGGCCTTTGGGAAGATGGATATTAAAGTAATTACAAATATAATGAGCACCCTAAAACAAAGAGAACTGGGGAAACTAAATCTATTAAGGGAATGAGGGAAGGCCCCCTAAAACTTCTAATGTTCCTTATTTAATGAGGATATCAATATGGCATTCATAATTCACGAATCTTAAAAGCATAAAATCCACATAAGTCAATAGAGCATGGCCAGGCATGGTGGCACACGCCTATAATCCCAGCACTTGGGAGGCTGAGGCAGGAGGACTGGTGTGAGTTCGAGACCAGCCTGGGCTATGAAGGTGACCTCAAGGCCAGCCTGAACTGCATAGCGAGACCCTGTCTCAAAAAGACCAAAAAAAAAAAAAAAAAAAAAAAAAAAAAAAAAAAAAAAAAAAAAAAAAAAAAAAAAAAAAAAAAAAAAAATCAATATAGCATGTATTTGGGGAAAGAACCTAGATGTCTGATAAAAATATAAAAATTAGTTTTGTTGTTGTTTTTTTCCCTGAGACAGGGTTTTACTGTATAGTTTAGGCTGTCCTTGAATTCACTATGTAACTAAGGCTGGCCTCAAACTCATGGCAATCCTCCTATGTTAGCCTCCAGAGCTCTAAAAGGATTTTTTTGCGAAAATATTTTCTGGAAAACATGAAGATTCATCGAAAGTCCTGAAAATGGGCCAGGGAGAGAGCTCAGTGGCCTAAGTGCCTGTCAGGCAAGTGCAAGGTCCTGAGTTCAATCTCTAGCACCACAAAAAAAAAGTCCTAAAAGTGTTCATGTTGTTTAATATGCAATTGATATTTCTAAAAATTTATTCTAGGGAACAATCAGACATATGTTAAAATGTACATGATGATAATCACAGTATTATCTATAGTAGATAATGAAGTGAAAACAAGAAATGAAAAACGTTTGAACTATGAGGTGTGATAAAAATATATGGAGAATATTTAAAGGTTACAGTAAAAGGTAGACTGCCACTAATTGCCCTCTAATATTCCCCTTCATTTCAGGCAGACTTATTTCATCATTTTCGCCACTTTCTGAAGCAGTTCTCGAAGTCCTCTTTCATGTCTTTATTGGGTGTGACCGAGGACTGTGATGCTGGCTGTGTATGGCCATACAGGCCTGTAATCTCAGTCAGTACTCAGAAGGCTGAGGCAGAAGGATCTCTACAAGTTCAAGGCCAGCCTGGGCTACAGTGAGATCCTATCTCAAAAATAAATAAACAAAATTTTAAAAGAACACAGTGAACACTGCTACCAAGTACCACAGAGCAGAAAGGCAGCGCATCAAAACATGATCTTCGTCCGCCTTATGCACCAGCTCTGCCTTCCTGTGACTCCTGGCTCTTCCCCAAAGTCAAAATAACCGTAACAGGTAAACATTTGGAGTTGACTCAGGCCATCCAGACAGTCTTGACAGCACAACTAAATCCATGAAAAGACTTCCAGAACTGCTTTGGAAAATGACAAGAGTGGTAAGTGTTTGAAGCAAGGGAGAGCATTTTGAGACAGATTAGTGTTAATGTGTCCTTTACTACAAAATTTTTTCAGGATTTTTTTTTACTATAAAGTTTTTAACAAATTTAAGCATTAATCATAGTTTTCAGTCATACCTCATATCTATACCATGGAATCTGGTGATTAAAATAATTTTTGTAGAAAGATAACAATGAGGATGTATTAAAAAAAGTAGTAATTTAAAATCAAGATATAAATAATTGTTCACGTGATTCCAAATCCTGTAAGATGGTTTTCTTTTCTATATCATATTTGAAGTACATATATCAGATAAAGACTCAAAATATCAACTTTTTCAGTCTCCACTAGCGGTCTGTATACAACTTACTACAAGTTTTCGATGGTATCATTAATCTCTTCAATAAAAAACTAAGGTCTTACCAACAAAAATCTGCCATTTGCTATCACCAGTCTCCACACAACATTATACTGAATTAACAAAAAGCAAAAATGCTAAACCAATTGCTATTCAAAACCAGGGCTAGGGATACGGCTCAGTGGCACAGCACCTGCCCGGCAAGGGAAGGTTCTCAGTTTAATTTCTAGTACCCAAAAAAATTCAAAAAACAAGACAAAACAAAACAATTCAAGTCTAAGAATTATTTTCTATTCTTTACCCTTCTTATTTCTGCTGTAGAAAATCCAGACGTCTTGAGTTGTTCACATTCCTTATGCAAAGTTTTAAAGACTTCCATCAATTCTTCATACTAAAGGAGTAAGTTAATAAATTATAAACAAGTGGCTAGATCCAGTACAGTTTTCTTAACCAGGTTATTTATTAACTTTACAGTACTTACTTAAATCACTGTAAGAACAGCATTAAAAACACATCCTTAAACTTTTATATAGGCCACAAAAACGTGGATCTGCAACCTGTGTCTAGTAAACATTCTCCAGTTTCACTTCCAGCCACACTTCCCCCTTATGCTCTGTACTCAGCTCTGTCGATCTTCCCTCAGTCCCTGGAACATTCCACGCTCTTAGCTCCAGCTTACACATCCTCTCCCCTCTGAGGACACTCTATGACACCCATACCTTAGCCTGCGTGTTTCCATTTCTACCTACACGTATCACTGTAGATATCACTATTCTCAGAGAAGCCTTTTCTGGCCTTGCATCTACCAGGGTAGCAACTTGTATATCTCCTTCCTTTAGATAGTGAGATCCAAAAGATAAGACTCACACTCCCTGCCCTAGTGCCCCCAGAGTCTAGAGCAATGCATAGTCCATATAAATTTTCAATAGTCACCTAATGCAAGAAAACACAAGCTGGGCGTGGTGGCACACGCCTGTAGTCCCAGCACTTGGAAAGCTGAGGCAGGAGGATTGATGTGAGTTCGAGACCAGCCTGGGCTACAAAAGCGAGCTCAGGGCCAGCCTGAACTGCATAGCAAGACCCTGTTTCCAAAACACACACACACACACACACACACACACACACACACAAAAGAAAGAAACCACAACTTTACTTTTAGATAGGGTCTTGGCTTTTTTGAGGCTGGCCTCAAACTCACAACCATCCTGCTGCCTCAGCCTCCCAAGTGCTAGGATTATAGGCATGTACCCAGTTCTTTTTTTGGTGTTTTGTTTTTTTTTTTGTTTTGTTTTGTTTTTTGTCTTTTTGAGACAGGGTTTTGCTGTGCAGTTCAGGCTGGCCTTGGGCTCACTTTTGTAGCCCAGGCTGGTCTCGAACTCACACTGATCCTCCTGCCTCAGCCTCCCAAACGCTGGGATTACAGGCGTATGTCACCACGCCCAGCTCCCAGTTTTTTTTTTAAGAACAGTATTTTTGGTCTGGAGTTTAGCTCAAGGGTTGAGTACATGCCTAGCATTTATGACATCTGGTTTGATCACAAGAACTACATAAATACTCTTTTTTTTTTAAATTTTATTTATTTATTTGTTTGCTTGTTGTGTTCGTTTGTTTATTTATTTATTTTGTGGCTGGCTCAGCCTGCTCTGGTGGTGGGGCTGGCGCAGCATGTGGTGCCGGGGATCAAACTGCAGTCCTGCAGTTGCCTGAGCTTTCCTAAGCAGGCGCTTTAGACCACTGAACCATCTCCCCGGCCCCACATAAATACTCTTGACTTATCATATCCTACAAATCTACAAATTATTCATTATAAAACTCTTCATTGAGAGAGACAGTATGTATTAGTATTGCTGAATGTGTAAGCCAGTCTACGTGTACACACCTCAAGTATGCTCCACAAACATGTCTTTATTACTTGTCCTTTTATTAGTTAGCTGAGCAGATTTAGTAAAAACTATTTATAAACTTCCTCCATAGAAATTAATTTTTATTAAATTTATTAATGGGAAGAGAAATTTTCAAATTTATTTTTTTCTTTTCTACATTATGTACAATTTTCAAAAATAGAGACAGGGTAGCCTCTTTCTGTGCTGCTTCTCCCATGACACTACT
>PVKN010011900.1:0-20000 GCA_004027915.1 Capromys pilorides
TACAAACCTTCATGTATAATATTTTAGAGTGGAAACGTTTCTCACTTTCCAGGGTATGTACTCAGGAATGGAATTTCTGGATCATGTGGTAATTCTGATTATTTCTTAAAGACATCCTCCTTGATGTGAAAATAATTGGTCAGTTTATAGATCTCTTTGAGGATTTTTTTACATATAGTGCCATATTACAACCCAGAAAAATGGACCAATTCCTGCTCCCCAGCAGTACAACAGGAGTTTACCTGTATTTGGGCCCCCTCAGAGTCTTAAGTGATATGATCCACAGCCACTGGTCTCCATCACGACCTGTGGAGCTGATAGAGCCCCCACTTCTTTTCCAGATGAAAGTTCATAGGAATCAGGAGACGTAGGCTTTCTCTCAGGCCTCTACTTGCTAGGTAGGCATGCAACTTTGGGCAAATTATTTCCAGCTTTGATAAAGGTAGGTAAAACTCTGTTGCCTACTTCATTGTCTTGTCCTGGAGGATCCAGTGTGGGCACACTCACAAGTAAGTCTTGTTTGGGCATCACCTTTTGGTCTTGTCAGATGTTGCTGAGCATCCAGTCCCTGGGCAAGGGACAAGAGTCCACCACGCAAAAAATGCAAAACCCAAGTTAAGCAGGTTGTTATACAGACCGTTTTCAGTCCCCAAGAAGTTGGGCATGTCTGCTGAAGAAGGCTTGAGTTCTACTTGGCTTCTTTTGACTAGATACAGAGGCTTATCTGAGAGGTGACAATGATATTTAATTAAATATAATTAGCTACTAGATGATTTATTTTCTTCAGTGCCTTACACATTCTGATCTTCATAGCAATCTTCCAGGTAGGCTTTGCCCCCATTTTATGGATCAAAAAACTGAGATTAAGTGAGGTGAATGAATGTGCCTAAAGTCATGAAGCTAGCAAACCAATGACATCAGGGTGTGTGTGACCTAAAAGCCTGCACCCAGGGCTATCTAGTTATGCAAAAAAGTGACATCAGAGGCCGGATGTGCCTCTGAGCAAGAAAGGCCCATGCCTAGCACTGGCTTTCCTGGCCACTGTGGAGGAGGAACCGCCAGCATGCTAAGGGCTTCTGTTTCAGCACAGGTGGGCATGGGCTGGCCCTTCTGCTTGAGTGCTTCTCCCAAAGCCCTGGGTTGCTGGAGCCTCGTTTGTTACTCTGGCTTTTCTCCTTTCCTCTTCCCCTGCAAAGACTTTCGTGTAATGGATTTTCTCTTCCAGTTCAATTTAAGAATTTTGTAGTCACAGAGGCCCAGGGACTGCTCGCTGGGTGCTTGTTTTTGTCGACAGGAAGCATTTTGTGTGAATATTTCCAACAGAAGTGTATCAAAGAGCAGGCCAGATGTGTTGTCAGGGGACCGCACAGATCTGGAGGCATCTGGGGTTATGTGAGCTTCGCCTGCAGCTATGTGTCCACTAGCCCTGGCCCTTGCAAGGTGGGTTATAAGGAGCAGTGGGTAGCCTGTGGTCAGTATCCTTTTAGTGTGGGAGAGAAAGGACAGCTCCCAGGGGAGGAGGCTAAGAACAGACCACGGCAGTACAGAAGTGAGAAATGCAGGCTGATGAGAAGCCACTACAATCATAGTCCCAGGAGCCCAGCACACCGCTGTCAAAGGAGAATAGCTAGAGGACAGTGCTGGTCAGCGGATGGATGGCCAGGTCCCTGAGAGTGAGAGCCAGCTAGTAAAGGCACTGGTGGGCTCATCTGCTGGAGGGTTTTTTGCAAGGATAGAGATATTAGGGCAATGGCTGCTTTGGGTATCCCCAGGGGACAGACTGAAGCTTGTGTAAGTAGAAAGGCAAAGCAGTGTGTACCACACACCAACACACAAGTTCTGTCCCTGTGCCATTAAGCTTTCTCCACAGCATGATGACCATCAAGACTGGCTTTTATTTTCTTACCGTGTCTTACCTGCTAGGTGACTTCCTACCGTCTACTTAACACCATCTTAAGGATGTGGCTCGAGGCAAAAATAAGCCCGGGACAGAATTTCTGCTCTTAAGAAACACGTGCACAGTATGGGTACCCAGAGACAGGTGTGCAAAGCAGAAAACAACAGCACGGAGCTCCTCACTCCCAGTTGTAAGATTGTGTGGTTAAAACTAACAGCACAAGGGGTTTAGAAGTAGGAGAAACTAATGGCTGGCTAGTTCAGTTGGTTAAAGCATGATGATAATAAAAGGAAGAAAAATCTCAGCATGGAGAGTCCTGATCCTGACACCCAGCTGAGGCTTCCTGAAGGTCCTGAGACATGAGTGAGTCCTTGAGTCAGGGGTTTAGAAGAGGCAAGAGGAAATTCTAGGAGGGAGGGACAATGTGACCCCAGGCAGCGCTGAGCACAGGGCTAGCTCTCTGCGCTGTGTATTATTCACACCCTGGTGTGCTCTCACCACAGTGGCTAGCAGAAATTCCAAACACCCGAGGGAGTGGAAATGTATGTGCTAGAGAGATCTCCATGCTTACAATCCGGTGCAAGTATATAACGAATATCACTTCTTAAATGATGACTATGTGCCACTAAACCATATGCAAATGTACTTATTTAGTTTTTTGCAACAAATTTATAGGAGCACTATTATAATGCCAACTTTCCATATTAAAAACTGAGGCTTATAGGAGTCAGAGGACATACCTAAGATCACACAGTAGAATGGCAGAGACAGAATTCTGACCTCGGCGGGCAGACCACAGAGTTGTGGCCACTCCACTGGGCTCATGGCTCCCTGCACAAGTGGTGGCCAGCTGGCCCTTCCCCAAGGCCAAGCCAGTGCAAACCAGCACCTAAGGGTAAATGCTCTTCCCCTCACCCAGTCACCACAAGCTTAGATGCTGCTTGAACACTGGCTGGTTTTGATCCTTCCTCAACCAGAGCTGCTCCTACCTCCATGAAGCCCTCCTTGAACCAGGTACAAATCTTTACCAATTCCTGTCCTGTGCCAGTGTACCCCACTAAGCATGAGTGAAGGACAAGACAAAATCCTCTACTCACAGAGTGTATATCCCGTGCCTAATTCCAAGTTGTGGCACAGATCCCTAGGACTGCTGTTGGCATGGTCCTGTTTCCTTGTCTCCTCCCCTCTGTCACACACATTCATGGACCAGCATAGATCTGAGAACTGTTCTGGAAGGACTTTCGGTGCTGTACCATCCCTGGCTATCCTAAAGATCAGCCTATCGAAGGGTTGGCAAAGCCCATGATTTCATTGCACGTGGTTAGCAAAAACCACTTGCTGTGCTCACAGGTGCAGGAGTCATGGCACACTGAAGAGGCAGACTTGGATCCCAGCTCTGCGTCACCCAGAGCAGCTTGTTTGGGGAATGGCACCACCCCGCCCAGCTTTTGGCTGTCAGTATGTGCTCATAGGTTAAAGGCATTCACTCTGTACAGGGCTCTGAGAACCTAACGTCATAGATTCCAAGATGTACCTTTTTATATTTTCATGTTTAATAATCTGAGTAACAATGTTTCTAACAATTGAAAATATCTTTAAATTACCATGGACTCTGTTTGCCTGGGGATAGGAATGAGAGAGAGAGAGAAAGGCAGGTGCTACAAAAGGTAGGTGATGTCTCTACTCATTATCTTATTTTTAGTGATAGTTTCACATGTGGAAACTTAACAAATTGTTGGCTTTATATTTGGGGAGTTTATTTTATGTCAGTTATATTTCTTTTTTAAAAAATGTCTATTCAGATCCTTTGCACAGTTTGTTTGTTTGTTTATTTATTTATTTATTTATTTGAGACAGGGTCTCGTTATGCAGTTCAGGCTGGCCTTGAGCTCACTTTTGTAGCCCAGGGTGATCTCAAACTTGCACCAGTCCTCCTGCCTCAGCCTTCCAAGTGCTGGGATTATAGGCATGCACCACCACACCCAGCTATATCACTTATATTTCAACAAAGCTTTTATAAAAATAAATTCAAGCTCAGGACTCTTTACATGAAGAAGAAAAAGGAGAAGGAGGAGAAAAAGAAGTTATGATGGATGGTATATTTTCACACACCCAGCAAGGCAAAGGGCACTTACTTCCTCTTCTAGATCAGAGAGAACTCTTTCCTCTCCCTGAGCCCATTTCCCTCGGGAAAGCCCAAACATCATGCCACAGAGTCTTGACACCAGACAGTGCCACAGTGTGACTTCACAGTCACTCAGCTCTTTTTCATTCTGTTGGTCCTTACAGGCAGGTCTGAGCTGGGCTTGGTGGGTTCGCTTCTAGCAGATAAGAAAGTGGAGCCAAGAGGGAGAAAATCTCATAAAGGGTCACGTCATTTGCTGAGTCAAGGGAGAAAAATCTGCCCTTCTTCCCTCTCCGCTGCCGAAGGACAAGCCCAGGCCTAGCTTCCAGGTCCAGGAATGCTCCACTGAGGATCAGTTCCCCTGTTCAAATATCTATGACCCCCTAGAGCACACCGGCCTCCTCCTGCAGGTAATATGCCTAGCAGGGAAACTCTTCCTTGTTGGCTCACTTGCTAGTTGTTTTCAGCACAGCTGGGCTTAGTTATACCACATCATGGGCACTGCGGCCATGGGTTCTGGATATAAGGGATAATTTCTGACCAAGAGCATCGTTCCTTGTGATGGAGGAAGGAAGCAGTGGTATTGAATTAGCTCTGTAGTCAAGACTGCCATGTTCCATCTCAGGGTACACATTGCACAAGTGCGCAGTCACACGGTGACCTGCCTGGGAGGTCACAGTAACCCTTCTGGGACAAATAAATCATAATATAGATCTTTCTGTACTGTATGCAAAAGACTTCAAAACAAGCAGATTTCTCTGTAGCCAGAGCTAAGGATGACAGTGTGTGACAACTGGCTAACCCTGGCATGAGAAGTAAGTGACCTAATTCTAGGCCCAGTTCAATAAGTAACTCTCTGACCTTTGGCAGGAACCTTAGTTGCACCACTCCCAACAATATAAATCACATGGAAATGCTAAAGAAACGTAGTACCTGTAACTGAAGTGCTATGTGTCGTTGTTTTAAAAGTGGCTAAACCTGGCATTGTTACAGCTGTCTGGGAGGCTGAGGCAGAGGAATCAATTTAAGCCCAGCCAGGGCAACATGACAACTTGGCGAGACCTTACCTTAAAAACATTTTTTAAAGGCTGGGGATGTAGCTCAGCGTGAAGACCCAATTTCAGTCCCTATTGCAACTACTACTACTACGATTAGTACTGCTGCTGCTGCTGCTACTACCACACACACACACACACACACACACACACACACACGTGGTTGAACCTTGGTAAAGATCACAGAAGTCCCTTTGACAGGACTATTATCCCATCCCCTGATGTAACTGAGACTTAGGCAGCGGAGGACGTCGATGTGGAGGAAGAGCAAGGTAGGGTCGGCTGTACCCAAACAGCTGGAGGCACACAGAAGAAAACGCACACCCTTCTGCCACGTCTGGTCTGTTTTCTGTTCCATCTTCGCCAGAACAAAGCGCCTTTTTGTGCACTTAATGGGGCCTGACTTAGCAAACTGTCCTGTCTCTTTCTGTGTGAGATAAAAAGCTACCTTTCTGCCTGGGTCTGCCGGGCTCCTTTGAAGTGTTCGCACGCCTGGTTTAGGCAAACAAGAACCTGGCCGGCACCACCCTGGCAAGCCGGCTTTCTGGGAGACTTCCCCAAGGCTTGGTCTGTGTGCAGACCGAGGAGGGGGCAGGTGGAAGAGGCCGGTGTGGAGCGGGAAGGACAGGAAAGTACCGTGTGCAGGCACTGTGCCAAGCACTTACAGAGCAGGTATTATTGACACCCCCTAAATGCCAGGGAGGTCCTGCACACGGATCTGAGTTCTGCACTCTAGAAGCTCAGCTGACCTACATTTGCTCATTTTATCCTCCAGCCAAGCGGGGAAAGATGGAGTCCAGCCTCTGAATCAGGAAACTGAGACGGGCTGAGACCAAGGTCGGTGCGAGTCACAGGTCTGATCTAAAAGCCTTTGTCCCTCCCATCAGACTCCCCAGAGAGCATTCAGTCTCAGCTCAACCCCACCCCCAGCCCGAATCTTCCAATAGGCAGTTTATTAGCCATGCCTGAAGTCGTGATCTAATTACTAGAGAGAGATAGTGTCACCTCCCCACCCCTACCCCACACCCCGTCACGTCATGCACATACACACCAAGCACAGGAGTCAGTCAGCACAAATTCCAACTCCGCTCAGTCTGCACACATTCATCTCTGCAACCTCGCTTCAATTCCACAAAAAGCTACCAGGTTCCACTCAAGTGGAGCCAGAGAGAGCTCAGCACCCTCCTCCTTGTCTCTACCCACCTCAGGAACACACAGGCAAACACACACATGCGCACTCCACACAGACACGTAAGCACATGCAATATATGTGGGAGTTAGCACACACAAGCACCTCCCAGGGGTGGAGAGAACCATCTTAGAGTGATATCTCACCCTGTTCCCAACTCCTGCTTTGCTCCGTGTGACTGATGATGGGTGTAAACTCTGAGGGTGGATGGGGGTGTCAGGGTGGAGGAATGAAGTCAGTTTAATGCACCTTCTTATCGGCAAATTTCCCAGAAATAAGGGGGAGGAAGAAAGGTCAGTGTACGCTTGAGGCAGTAACTTGTGGCTTTCCTTCCTAGGACAGAATCTTTGGCAGTGGGGAGCTGTCAACTGCACCACCCTGTCCTGAGCACACCAATTTCATGCTGTTCTACACACACACACACACACACACACACACACACACACACACTCTCACACACAGAGCAGCATGGCCTTACTGGCTTCCATATGCCTTATCGCTAAACAGACAATGACCACAGCGTGCTCATTATGATCAACAGACACCACGCCTTGTGCTGAGCTCTTCTCATGCACAAATAAAATTTCCACTGAATTCTCATGATGACTCAAAAAAAAATTTAAAAGAATTACAGTTAACAGAGTTTCATGGAGCAAACCACAACTGGCTGATCAGTTGGCCAATAATATCAGACGAGGCTCAGAGAGCTCTGCTGCACATCGTGGGCAGGAAGTAGATACAGGCCAGACCTGGCAGCGAGGCTCAGGAAGCAGATGCGAGACTCAGAAAGAGCTTGCTAGGTTACAGCTCCACATTTGCCTTCTTTGAACATGGTGCATCAGATGCCTCCCGTGTGGGCTGAAGCTTGGCTTCTTTGATTAGCTGAGATTCGGCCACTGTTATTAAAGTAATCTAGTCAGGCTTTCAGTAAACTTACTGCTAAGTTATGCTGCAGCTCCTTAGGTAGAGATTTAAAGATGGAGATGTGCTCAGGCCCAAATTAGTTTAAATTAGCAGTACCATTATTCCCATTTTCTAGGTGATGAAGCCAAGGCTTGAAGCTTGAGTAACTACCCCAGGCTCCCACATCTGGGAAGTAGCCCAGACCCAGGCCAAAAGCAGCTCTGCCTGGCTGAAAAGCCCATCCTCTTTACCCTGCCCTTTTGGTGGCCCTTCTGCTACTTGCTCCCCTGAGCCTAGTGATAATGCTCTCAGTCCTTCCCTGTCTGGGCCAAGGCAAAGCCCTTCCCTACCCCACTGCCCCCATGCCCACTCCTGCTCTGGTTTCTGTAGCTTCTTTTTGGGGCTTTCCCATTTTGTCCAGCAGGGATGAAGCCAGAGTGAGAGACAAGAAGACCTCATCATTTATTTACTGGCTAACTCCTGATTTCCCAGGCAGCTTCCTCTGAGGATCTGCAGGTAGGTGTGGGTTAGGAAATGGAGTGGTACAGTGATTAGCTGACTAATACCATCCTCCAAGAAGCCTGGGAATGTGTGACCTCACAAGACAAAAGAAACTTTGAAGATGGAATTGTGTGAAGGATCTAGAGATGGATCTCAGATGACCACAAGGGTCCTTAGAAGAGGCAGGCAGAGGTCACAGTCAGTGGCAGGAACCAGTGGGAGGAGGAGAAATGTGAAGAAGCTGGCAGCCCCTGGAAGCCAAGCAAGGCAAGGAGACAGATTCTCCTTGAGGTTTTCAGAACAAACCAGCCCTGATCACACCTTTGTTAAGACTTCTGACCTCCGGACTATAGGAGGGTACACTGGTATTGTTTTAGGTCACTAGATTTGTGGTTATTTGTTATAGCAACTGCAGCAAATGAATCCAGGTAGAAAGCCTGAAAAGCAGGATGCACTTAGTTGGATAAAATACAACTGTTAGTCAGGGTCATTATAGCAAAGATAGACAGGACAGCTTTAATAGCAAAGGCTTATTTTTCCACAGTTCTGGAGCCAAGTTCCAAGATCAAGGGCTGGCAGGCTTGGGTCCCTTGGAAGCCTCTCTCCTTGACTTTTGGGCAGTCACCCTCTTACTACCTCCTCTTATGACTGTCCTGTTGTGTACAAAAGTCTCTCTTTGGGTGTCCAAACCTCTTCTTATAGGGACACCAGTGGAATTGCATTGGGGTCTATCCGGTTACCTTCATAGAGACCCTGTCTTCAAATACTAAGCCCATCAGGCTAGCTAGTCTTATTTCTAGAAGGCTCTCTCTGCTATCCCAACAGCTTCTAGTCCTCCTGAGGGCCCCAGCTTGAGCTAGGTGGAAGTGGTTGGGGCTTGCCCAAAGAACAGGTAGAAACAAGCGGAGAGATGGTAACTTGCAGAAGGAACTGAGGATCCTCTGGAACTAGACTCACCCTCTAAAGCATAAGAATGCAGGTGCAGGGCAAATCTGCCTGGCTGAAGGTAGCTCGCTTAGATGGCTCTTCTAGGCAGAAGCAATATCAAATTAGCCCTGTTTCACCACAGAAGGAATGCAAGCTGCTCTGAAGGGGCTCATAGAGTGACACATGAGCCTGTGTGGGTAACTGTCCAGGATTCATACTCTGGTGATGGCTCTCTGCAGTGACATTAGCCCAGCAGAAATGATCCAAAGTGGTGAGAATGCACATGTCAGTGGTCACCCGGGACTCTGCAGACCTAGGAGAGCTGTCTCCCCAGTATCTCTGTTCCCCAACACTATCCAGGTTCTCTGGTGTATATTGGGTCCCGGACCTAATTTCCAAGTCAGCTAAGTGACTCACCATGTCCTCAGAGGTCTGTCACCTCCTGGCCACCTCCTGACCTCCTACACACACATGCCTGCTCATCACGGATCTCCTGCCTCCTGTGCCAACCCAGCTCTCTCTCTCTCTCCTCCCCAAACCTCCTCCCAGAAGGAGGAGGAGGTTGCAGTGCAGGAATCAGAGTTCAGACAAAGTCACACCAGTTCAACCAAGCAGATGTCATGCAAGTACTTGCATAGGCACAACATTGTTCACTTATACTGGGCATGGTGATATCTCTTAATCCAAGCTATTCCAGAGGAGGAGGCTGGAAGATCACAAGTCTGAGGCCAGCTGAGAGAAAGGGCTGGGATGAAATTCAGTGGTAGAATGCCACTAGCTCTTAATCCCTAGTCCCACCTGCCCCATTTCTAATTTGGGACTGAAAAGCTTTAAAGAAAAATAAGGCATCACCCCCAAGGCTAAGGTAACAAGAGGAAGAAGATAAGATTATTAAAAGTTGGAAACTACGAGGAAGTGGCCTAGGACCTCAGCTTGAGAGAAGCGGCCCTAGCCACTGGTATCTGAAGTGGACCACAAGGAAGCTGCTTGCTGAAGCTGCACGTCAGAGGGTCTGCAAAATGGATTCGGCCACAGGTGCCAGAGAAAGTAGTGTGGCTGGGTGGGACTCACAGGATCAGGGAGAGCAAAAGCCCAGGATCTGTTTTTTCTTTTTCTTTTAGCTCTGATTTCTTTTTCTTTCTTTTCTTTTTCTTTTTTTCTTTCTTTCTTCTTTCTTTTTCATTATATTTTTTAAAATATAAAACAATACATATGGTACATACTATCAAAATAAGAATAGCAAATTAGAGGCCGGCGAGATGGTTCAGTGGTCTAAAGCGCCTGCTTAGGAGGGCTCAGGCAACTGCGGGGACTGCAGTTCAATCCCCGGCACCACATGCTGTGCCAGCGCCACCACCAGGGCAGGCTGAGCCAGCCACAAAAATGAATAAATAAAGAAACAAACAAACACAACAAGCAAACAAATAAATAAATAAATAAAATTTAAAAAAAAAAATTAAAAAAAAGAATAGCAAATTAATAATAGTTGTTGTATCACATATTTTTATCATCAAATCTTTTTTTTATCTTGTAACCAATCATTTATTTGAGACAGAGAGTATAGCAGTAGCTGAAGTTACATTAGAAGTAGCACAAATCTAAAAGACAAGAATGACAGGTATTCCAAGCATAATTTTAGTGTCACCCATTGCTACCCTGAGTGTGAAAAATATTTTGGTGGTTCTTAGGCATCCTGTGAATGTAAGTGCATGATTTTGCTCCTGCCATGTTTCCTATCTTTTCTGTTTTTCTTTTCAATCTCAGGATGTGTAAGTATCTGTATATGGGGAACTTACAGGGTCTCTAAAGTGACCAACAGAAGCAGCCCACAGGAGGCTGCTGAGCCTGCTATTTCCTGTGGTTTATCCCTCTTCCCTGAACTTCTCAGCACACCAACCTCCTTCCTGAGACCATGTAAGGATAGCTTGCTCCTTAATATCCCTCTGTCTGCCTGGTTGAGACCTCTGTCTGGAAAAATGGCTATAGAAATCCTCACAGAAGTTATAGCTCACTGGACAGTGCACTCAAGCCCTCTGCCTCTCTGATTCTGAGTCTTCCCATGGACTCTTCACAAATATACAACTTATATTCATGGCAAAAGAACATTGCCCTGCCCTGTCTCCTTCATTCTCTATCTACACCAGAGCTTTCCCCAACCACCTGAAGCCTGTCAGCCTGGCCCCCTTATTTAGAGCTGGGGCACAGAAGGTGTGGGCGTCCATGGGATAGTAAGAGGCTTTAAATGTAATAATCAAAGTCAGGTCCCCAAGACAGCTTGAGACAGACTATCTATTTAGCTGCTGGTACTTAATGAAGGGTTCTAGGAGACAAATGGATCGCGTTTTGATCCACACCTCTGTGGAACAGGTAGAGGCCACCCCACTCCTGAGATCAGCCATGGATGAAAAATCACCCAGCCTAGCTACAGCACAGCTCAGAGCCCTGATCAACCAGCCAAGGCCAGGCCTTAAGACGATAGCCAGGGTAGCTGTTATGGTTTGTGTCTAGATGTCCCCCCAAAACCTCATGCAGTTGTAGAGGTTTTTTGGAGAGGGCTGAATCTAGAGTGTGTGATTGATTTGTAGTGCGATGCAGGGGTTAAGGGTGATGGGATTAAGCACAGGTGATTGATGGATCAGTCCATGGACTGGACTGGCACTGCCCTAATCCCAGTAGACTGTATACAGTATAAGGGATACAGTATGAGGGACAAAAAGAGGACTGCTTTCCCCTCCTCTCATTGCTTTTGGTATTCATTGTTTAATTTTTTTTTTATTTTGAAGACAAGAAAAATCTTGAGAAAAGCAATGGCATAAAATTTCAAAACAAAGTGCTGGCCAAAAAGCTCAGCAGATTAAAGAGCCTGCTTAGGCAGACACAGCGGCTAGGGGTTCAATCCCCAGCACGCCGTGTCAGCTCCATCCCCAGGGCACACTGAGATGGCAATTGACACAATGTGGGGGCACACGCCTATAATCCCAGCACTTGGGAGGCTGAAAACAGGAGAATCACTATTAGTCTGATCTACATAGTGAGACTCTGTAGACCCTGTCCTAAAATACAAAACAAACAAACAAACAAAAAAAAAACCAAACAAGGTTGTGGGAGAGTAACAATGATTAGTTCATTGGTTACTGTTACCTTCAAAGTAGTTGCTCAAGTTACAAGATATAGGCATGAAAAATTGATCAAACAATATAGGAACAAGCTTTCTTTTCAATAAACTAATAGCATGGCAGAGTAGATGCTGGTACCTCATCTCCTGTTTCTGAGCCCCCTGGGTTCCCCTTAGGCTGAGCCAACCAGAAGCCAGAGTTCAGGGTCACTGCCTATACAGGCTCATATCCTAAGGGAAGTTAGGTAATTGATAGATGTGGAGGGGCAACCACGAGGCTCTTAAGACACCCCAAAGACAACTGGGTAGCCCTGCCTTTGCCTGGAGGAAACCTATCTTTCTGTAAAAGATGTTCTTTGGGAATTGACAAATTTACCTCCATAATGACATGAAGGGTTCTTACCTAAAATGGCCTGAATGAACCTAAGGACAGCTCAAGAATCCTAAAATGAATTCTAGAGGTACTGAGTCTGAAGGGTCAGGGAATGATTAAGGGCCATTCAAGGGAGATCTAAGTAATCTCAGAGTGGCCCTAATCTCAGGGCCAAGAACAATCTCAGGTTTGTCTAGGCTTGACACCTCTCTCAGCAGATTCTTGACTCACCCTTGGGATTTCCACAGGCTACTTTGACCAAAAACCACCAACCCTCTCCTTTAGAGGCACCTTAACACATTTGGAGTCACAGATTACATAGCCCTGTTCTTTCTGGGGCTTAGCTCCCCACTGGCCAGTTCTCTGAGACAACCTTCCTTTCAAGCTCCTGCACACACCATGAAGCAAGCAACACGCCTTCCCCCTCATTGAAGAGCTAGCCATGCTGGCAAAGCCAGGTCCTCATGGGATTGCCTGGTTGCTGGCACAAACCAGCCACCGCCCCCCACCCCAATTTCCTCAACATGTGTTTTACAGGAAAAGACCTCCAGTCTGAGCAAACCTGGACATCTGCCTTCCAAAGTATGCAGGTTGGACTTTCTCAATTCAAAACCAAAAACAGCTCTGAAGAAAAGTTTATCAGGCTTGGCACCAGGCCAGGGAGTTAAACATGGATTCTGATCACAGATCATTTCTGCTAATTAAACAAATATTTTTCCAGACCTATCCCAGTTTCCGCTGTTGCCATTGGCTCAAGTTGCTGGCTCATGCAGGGCCAGAGCCAAGCCCTGGAAGGCCATGCAGATCAGAAAGCAACAAGCCAAGCCTTTGAAGCAATGGCAAAAGCAGGCCTTCACATCAGAGATGCTCCTCCTCTGAACAGAAAGGAGGAAGAGGGAAGAAAACTACCTCCAGCTCTGCTGTCACCACACCACATTTACACATACACACCACACACACACACACACACACACACACACACACACACACACACAGAATGCATAGTCCTGCCTCCTCCCCCCTCACTGAGTCCTCCCACAGGCACAAATGAGGAATCTAGCAGCAGAATAGCAATTCCAAATTTGGACACTTGCGCAGCTTTTGTTTCTGTCCTGGAGGAAGTACAGGGCAAGCCAAAGAAGTTACTCGGATGAAAGAGCCAGCCAGTCTGGGCACAAGGCTTCCTAGAGGCAATGATTTATGGTGGCCCTTAACCCCTCGAGAATGTAATGACTATAAAATCTCCATCTTCCCAGACTCTGGGTGCAGACTAATGCCCAGGCACATGATGTTTTGGTATAAGTGGAAGAAGTTTGTGGGCTCTCTAAGATTCATCATGGGCAGACCCCAGGCTCCCCAGGTAGAGCACTCATCTTGGCGAAGTCAGCATGTAAGCAGTCTCTGAACTGCATGCAGCATTGGTGAGCTTGCACTCTTTCTCTCTTGGCAATCTCAAAGTTCCTTGATTGGAAGTACTTAGCACCTGGAGCTTCACATTGCTTTCCCTCTTCCTCCATCTTGGCCTTTTAAACTTGAGAACCCCCTGGCCTTTTTCAGAAAGTGCTCTGCATCTCAGTTTTCCTTATCTAGAGTGGCAGCTACCTTGATATCCACCAGGCCTGGCTGCACAAGGGCAATGAGCCCCAGCCAGTGCTAACAATCCTATGACCATGTGCTCCTCTCCTGTCACCAGCCTCAGACTCGCCCACTACAGTATGAAACATGTGGATAGCATCAGCAGCTTCTGGCTGTCCTCAGCTAAGATCTCTCCAGAGAGACTCTCATAAGCAAGGCAAGCTTGCAAAGCAGAGCAGAACAGAGGTCTTGCATTGAAAGAGGGCATAGGAGAAGATATCCAACCATCCTAAGGTCTCCAAGAAGCACAGGTTGATGATACAAGAATGGCTGACTCTTACAGTGCTGTACAGCCTAAAAGGGTCATGATCCTGGGATTTCTCTGGATTCTGGCTCTAAACATCCTCCTCCCACCAACCTATCACCCATCATACAGAAAACCAACACATTTGTGGATGAGTTGCTTTACCTTCACTCTACTTTAGGTAATTTAATAGATTAAAAATTCAGAGGGTGCTAAAGGGTTAAAAAGTCAACTCCCAAAGGAATTGCATTTCCATGAAAATCACCTTACTCCAAGGGAGAAAGAAATATTCAAATATATTTGCTGCATTCTTTTATTCTTTAACTTTTTGAAGCAGTTGCACTGCCATAGAATCACATTGCTTGGAAGATGAAAATTGATCCTTACCTCTCCTTCCAAGTGCAAGTCCTTGAGACAAAGCAAAATTTGAATGATGAACAGTGGTGTGTATAGACATAGAAAGTTCTGGATACCTTCAAGTCCCAGTTGGGTGAGTACCTGCTCTCCATGGCTTTGGTTTGTTTAGACACAGCCATGACCCTATCCCAGTGGGGAGTAGAGGAAGGTGAAGAGCTGCACGGATTCTAACTCTGGTTCCCTAATGAGGTACAAATCTGACATTTTCAGGTCTTGATAACTTTCCAAGATAAAGGGTCAAAAGTCAGCTGATCTTACAGGGTAGAAAAAAAACCAGTAGAAAATGATGATGGTAAGATTAGGCCATACAGGGTTAGATAGTAATCAGAGCTTCCAAATCATCAGGATTTCTGAGGCCTCATGGCTGTGGGCAACAGATTCTCCTTCCTTCTTTCCACCTGGTTCTGGGGAGAAGGAAATAAAAGCCAACACTTGCAGTAGATTTCAATTGAATAGAGCTGGCAAGAAATAGGTCTTAGAGGTTAAAGATTCTGACACCGTGGAGTCCTGACTGTGTGACTGGTCTCTGCTGGAACGTCTTTAGTGATGGAAAGCCCTCTATCCTGCGTTGCAAGGCAACTGATAATTAAGAAGTCCTTCCTCAGGAGATCCCAGCCTCCACCCTGCTGCATATGCCCATGGCTTCTGCTGGGCTGCCCAGGTATGGAATCCCACATTCAAAACCCAGATATTCCTGGCTCCTGGCCCTGTGCCTGAACACTGCACTCAATAAAAAAAACATCATCAAAGAAGGTTCTCGCGTTATGAGGAACTCAGCGTCTTTCCGGAGAAACATTTTCTCTTTAATGACCAGGATTTCCCTTGGAGCTCAGCTCAGCAGGCTTTTCATCTCCTTGGCGTGTCCTGTTTTCTGGATCAAGGGAAGCTGTGGGCACATAGATCTTAGAGCTTATGGAACAGCCACCAAACAATAGAACAAAGGCAATTTCTTGTGAAGGTAGAGATCATCTTGTTACAGTTCAGGAGTAAAGTCAACCTCACATCTCAGAAGAGAATCCTAGATTGTAGGGGCCTTTCCCTCCCTGAAGTTTTTACTCATCTAACTCAGTATCTATGTAGTCCTTTAGGTACTTCATGAGATATTTTATAGTATCTTTTCTCTTGGGAGAAAATCTGGGAGTGGATACCTCAGAGAGAGTTCTTTTCTTCTTCCTTTACTTTGACTACAAACTGAGGAAGAGGATTCCAACTTGCCCCAGTGACTGATGGCTGGAGTGTCTTGCCTATCCTTTATACTGTTATTGGAGTTTAGTGGACCATCATGACCCTGGAAGCTGGGTTCTTTGGGAAAGAAGACTGACAAGTGCTTGCCTGGAATCTCCCACAAGAATCAGGACACCCAGCCAGCATCAGCCCAGTGGTTTCTCAGGGTGTCATGAGTGTCAGATGTACTCAGTAGATGCTACAGAAGGGAGCAGGATCATCTGGAAAGGAAACAGCTCAAGATGTAGAACATTTTATCTGAGGCACAAGAAATGAAAGGAGCAGACATCAGCTCATCAAGAAATGCTACAGTGTTGAGGACCTTGGGATGAGGAATAGGAAGACCAGAGAGCCTGCCAAAGTGCAAATGCATCTCCTAGAGAAGCCAGCACCAGCTTCCTGGGGCAAAGATGATACTGCAGAACCAACTTCATCACTGTCCCTTGCATCCTTCTTAGTTCTGACTTCAGAGGAAACTGGGCTGAGGAGCCCAGAAGCTAGGCAGATTGGACACTGCTCTCTCCTAAACTATGATTCTGAATATTGGGTTTCTACTCTTGCCCCTGCTCATGACTGGGGCCCCAAGCATCCTCCACTGTGGCAAAGAAGACCCTGTCCTCTGCCATCTACTTGGAGGTATTAGTCAGAAACGAAGGGCAAAACTACCTAAGCCCAAGACAGAGATTGCCTTCACACCCTCAGATTTCCACAGGACACAGGAAGAGCACACACATTCCTACATGTTTACTGGAAAGGTCATTTTTTAATCCTCTACACTCTCACCAGAGGTCCCATTCTCTCAGGAGATCTTACAGCACACGTGGTCTGCTTCTGAGGGCCTTGGACTCAGGCATATTTGTTCTATTCATCTTTTCGTTTTTGTTGTTGTTGTTCTATTCATCTTTGAATCACTAAGTGCCCTGGATGGAGCACTCAGAGCATAGACAACGCTCCCAAATACTTACTGAATTGAGCTTAAAACAAGGAGCACACTCTCTGGGACCAGCATGGTAGAATGGCCAGTTGCCTACTTATTTTGTGATTTATAAATGATGAAGGCATTTGGTCTGAAATCCTTGTCTCAGAATCAAAGAGGCCATGAAGGATAGTGCAGTTGCTCCAACTCAAGGTTATTGCTTGTTTCTGTGCATTTGGGTCCAGATAAATCACAGATGATACAATCTGTGATTCTCTCCCAAGTGTTCATTATGAGGGAGACTCATTCTCAGCCATAATTCAGTTTTATGTAGATACATATTTTTAAGTGCACAAAGTTTTTATAGGTCTGCTCTCTATAGGCAATGCTTAATGTATTGTTTTATAAACTAAATATAAAATATGAGCAAGTATTTTAGGGTATTAACTCTTCATGCAAGAATGCACCTATCAGTGCCATCTCTGAACTTTTATCTTTGATCAAGTGGCTTGGATACTTTTTAACTCTTCCTTGTGAAGTACAATGCCTGATGAGCATTAGCTATCTGGGTAGATGAGGGTAACCTGGACTATATAAACATTTAATCAAACTGCAGCACATGGGAATTTCAAGTATGAATGATGCAATCTCTTTCATAATAAAAATCTATTATTCCATAATCCTACAATCAATCCTCCCTCCCCTGTGCAGATCTCCTCTTTTCTTACCACACACACACTGTCTGGAGATGAAGCCAAGAGTTCTCTCAGGGAGGAAACTGTGAAAAAATTGAATGTCTAAATAAAGTCAAGTCTTCTCGGAGCACCTTGCAGTCATTATTCAAAGAACATTTCACACATATCTTCTCGTGCTATATAAAGTACACCTTCCCTGGTGGCTCAAAAAAGCTGCAGGCAGCCAAACATAATCAGGAGACACAAATACATAAATAACATGTCCTTTCAGCCACCTTGTAATTTAACTGCAGTGGGAAAATGCAAAGTCTTTGCACTTGAGGGGGGCTTGGGAGGAAAATGCAAAGAATATTTAAGCAATGACCCATAACCAAAACAGACAAAGCTTTAAGGATGTAGTCTCTCCCCTGTCCACAACTAAAATTAAATTCAACGTTTTTACAAAGCTTGGATTCAGTGACTTCAAATTCTTGTTTGAAATAGATTTGAGCCTCGTCTCCCTTATTCTTGGCTTTATTTTAGGTGTGTGTGTGTGTGTGTGTGTGCACGCGTGTGCGTGCGTGTGTGTGTGTGTGTGTGTGTGTTAAGAAAAGTCAGTGTGGGGGCCAGGAGAGGGGAGATGATCACAAGATCAGGAAGCAATGGATTGCTATTGCCCAGAGATTCTTTGGAAACAAGTTGGAAATGAACTTCTAAGGGCTTTGGACTCCTTAAAAGAAACATACTCTATTTTGCTTAAAATAATCTTGAGAATCAGGCAGGCAATCAATCAGTGGCTATGTTGAGCACATCAGAAAAGCTGAATCATAATATTTCTTTCAAAGAGCACACACTATTGTTCCTAGAGATAAGAAACTCAAGGTTGCTAGCTCATGACCGATGAAGATCTAAGGTCTAGCTCCATTGCTTGCTGCCAGCTGCATAACTTTGGGCAAGCTACCTACTATCTATTTAAGTGTTAGTTTCTTCACTTATAAAATAGAGATAAAAACAGTTCTTGCCTCAGAGCTTTGTTGTCAAAATTAATTATTTGTAAAGAGCTTAGTACACAGCAAGTTCTCTATAAACATGGGTTATTACTATTACTATTATCTTTAAAATAATAACCTCAAGTCAAAATTGGGGGGAGTTTTCAGGTTAGCTCAGTGGTTTAAGCACTTATGTGGGCAATCCAGTCAGGCACAGGGGATGGCGGTTCGATTCCCAGATCCACTCTTAAGGCAGCCTGAACAATAAAAAAAAAAAAAAAAAATTCCTTCTCAAGTCAATATGTCACATGAGAAATAAGTAAGTTCAAGGGATGGAGAGTTTCATGGGCTGGGATAAAGATCATAGATACCATGGCTGCTATAGTTTGGATATGGTGTAAGTGTATTCTCCAGGCCTTGTGACCTGGAGACTTGGCCCTCTGTGTCTTAATGTTTGTTTGTTGTTTTAAATATGTGAAAAGACATTTTATTATTTGACTATCACCATATATTATCAGTGTACTTCTTCCAGTGGCAAACTAAGCACAGGGTAACATTTCTCTTTGATTCTCCCATGAATCTCAACATCATCTGTCTTTTGGAGGATTCAGTTTTATATGACGTCTGTGGTACTCCCCGCGAGGATACCAATGATGCTTCGTAGTAAAGAACATTTTGTTAGTTGTTCTATCATGAGTCCTTCTCAAGGAATTCACTTTCATTTTCTTCTAATCTGATTTTTAGCACTTGATCATGTGTTTCTTCAATATTATGGACAGGATCTGGTTGAGGCATAGGTTTAGGTATCATTCAGGTGAACGTGGTGAAAGCCCTTTCACCAGGCCCAGTGTGGGGTCCTTGCCTGGCGCATGCGTAGTTCTCTTGTGTGCTTCTATGGAATGTCCACAGAAGGGTGGTGGCACACTGTTGTCCTGCCATCACATGTCAAAGCAAGCTCGACTTTGCAATGATAGTCATCTGGAAGAGAAGACTATGTAGATTTACAGCAAACATGAGATAAAACTCCATTTTGGATTGGAAATAAATACTTTGAGAGAGCTTGATGATATTGCCCATTTTACTATTGCTGCCACTGTCATAGTACACTAAGAAGCTTATCAGGTATATGAAAAAGGATATGGGAGAAACAGCCTTTAAAATCTAGTTCTAGGCACCAATTTTCACTCTATTTATGGCACTCTCTCATATACCTGATGTGCTCTTTCATTAAATCGCTAGGCTGCCATCTTGCCTGTCCATGTGGTAATGTTGACAGGCGGCAGAAACTAAGATGTAGGGCTAGTAGAAAGGAATTAGATAAATGGAGCTACTGTGCTCAGAAGGGAGTAATGTAATTCTCAGAGGACCCCAGTTTGAGTATGGGTTTTATGCGTTGAAACCACCTCTTGCAGTTGACCTCTTTTACAGGTGGCAATTTTCCTATTTGCTTCTTTGCCACATTGTGATCCAGACAAAGGGGCACTGACCAGGGGCTAGACAGACATGGAAGCCTGATCTTGGACTTTCAGCCTCCAAATTCATGAGCTGTATAATCCTCTTTTCTTTATAAAGTACCCAGTCAATGGTATTTTGTTATACCTATAGAAATGGACGAATGCAGTGTCCATAAAAGAAAATATTTAAAGTTCCTACAACTTCAAAAACACCCTGTTGAGATTTGCTTACTGTCTATCCTAACTCTAACCTTACTCTCCTTCAATCTTGGCCAAATAGGACTGCTTTCTTAGAAAGGGTGGAGGTCAGGACATGGCTGTCTTGTTTTCACTCCTTGTCCCTCATTCTTGTCACTCACATC
>PVKN010011901.1:0-21231 GCA_004027915.1 Capromys pilorides
CCCACCCATCCATCCATCCATCCATCCATCCATCCATCCTCTGTGCTCCCTTGGGTGGCTTTCACCTTCTGACAGCTCCAGTCAGAAGCTGCTCCAGTCCTGCTTGCAAACACTCACTTTCCTGTTCTGGGCCATCTTTAGGACTGAGAATAAGTACTCTTTCTGGTTTCTCAGAGTAGCACTTCAGGGTCTTCCTATATTATATAGAAAAGCAAAGCAAAACACAATCAGGAAAATGCTTCTGGGGTGGGGGAGCTGCTTTGCTTTTCTTTTGACTCTTGCTATTGAATCGCTGACTTGTAATTCCATTTCAGGGCAGGTCGAGCCCTTGAGTTTTCTGTCTCCTGATCCGCATGTGCTTTGGAGGGAGGCTGTGGTGAGCCCACTCTGGCTCAGGCTGGGGCCTGTGCCAGCCCATCCTGCCTTCCTGCCATCCTGCACATGTTTCCTCAGCACTGGCACCTGCCCTACTCTGTCACTCTGTCACTTCCTCCCAGCATTTCAAACTAAGCTGGGAGCAGCCCCTGGCTGAGCAGTCATTTAATAAGAAACCAAAACCAAAACCATCTAGCACTTAAAGCAGAGCTCAGGCCTACCGATTCGTCCTGAGATGTTCAGCTTTCTTTAGATGCCAGCCACACTGCCCTGCGGACCCCAGGCCACCTGGGCACCTCTCTGCACCCTAGTGCTGGGGCCCTGCACATGCGGTTGGGTGGGGTGGGCCTGCCTGGTGCTCCACCAAGGAAAGTTATTCCTGGTCTCCAAAGGCCTCATAAATCTGCTGCTCAGATGGATGAAAGACTCCATAAAAGGCTCCTCTCTTTGTGCAAGTCTCAAATTTCTCTTCAATTTAAATTGGACAAATGAAGGAAGAAACGTCTAAGTCTTAATCCCCCACTAAGATTTTCTTTCTTTTCTTTTCCAGGGAGCACGGCCATGAGCTCTGCATTCTGCTTTCCTTAGTACATGATTAGCCAAGTGTGCAGCAGGTTCATGGGTGGCTCCTTGGGCGGGGATGCCAAGGGCGAGCTGAAGGCCGTCAGTTGAGGCTCAGCCTTGGGAAGCGAAGTGTCACCAGACTCAGGCTATTTATTATTTTTTCTTAAAAGGCAGTTTCGTAACACAAATCTGAATTCAGTGAGGGGTGGACTGTCCTTAGAACACCCTGAGATTTAATATTGCTAAAAAAGAAAGGGGAAAGGACGGGTGAACCCAGGGCCAAAGGCACCCGGATCTGCACTGTGACCTTGGAGTGGGGAAGGTGACCTTGGAGTAAAGAGCCAGACCATGTAGCCTCCCTCCTTGCCTGCGAAGGTGACCGGGACAGGCTCTGCTGTGTGGTCAGGGCTGGGTTCCCTGCGGTGCTAGTGCCATGCAGGCTTGTCTGCGGGGCTCTGCTCCCCTGCTAGCTGGAGCTTGCGTTCTCACCCCTGGATGGCAGCTGGATTGCCCTTCTTCTTGCATGCTGCTGCTGTGGGTCACGGATAGCAAAAACCAGGTGACCACCCATGCTGGGAGGCTGAGGCAGGAAGATCACAAATTCTAGCACAGCCTGGACAATTTAGCAACTTAGTGACGCCCTGTCTCCAAATAAAAAAAAAAACAACAAAGAACTGAGGATGTGGCTCAGTACAAAGACCCTT
The DNA here is from genome assembly GCA_004027915.1 of Capromys pilorides. Classification (NCBI taxonomy): domain Eukaryota; kingdom Metazoa; phylum Chordata; class Mammalia; order Rodentia; family Capromyidae; genus Capromys; species Capromys pilorides. The sequence continues at coordinate 1,644 of PVKN010011901.1, forward strand.
TGTTCAATGCCAGTACCAACAAAACAAAGTAAAACAAAACACACAAACAAAAGCCCCACGCATTCTTCTCCCTACTTGCCACACCATTTTTTTTTTTAGCCTTTGGTGAGTTTTAAGAGGTTATAAACGGGGCCGGCGAGATGGCTCAGTGGTCTAAATGCCTGCTTAGGTAAGCTTAGGCAAACCCAGGGACCACAGTTCAATCCCTGGTACCACATGCTGCACCAGCCCCACTCTCAGGGCAGGCTGAGATGACCATAATATAAATAAATAAATACATACATAAATAAATAAATATTAAAAAAAGAGGTTGTAAACATGACACACATTGATTGGAGTAACTGAAACGACAGAGCAGCAAGTAGAAAGCTCTACGACGTCTGCCTTCCCTCCTTCTGGTTTCTCCCTACCCTCGGCTCCATCACTCGGGAAAGGCGATGGTCCCTGTTTGATAGAAACAAAACCTTGGATAGTGAGTGGTTTTGCATGGAAGAGTTGGGGTTCTCATGAGCCCCCCACCAAGTTTCACTTTGGAGGGCTCAGTTACCAAAGGTTGGTGGCATGGCCCTGTCCCTCTTCTCATGCCGCCTCCTGCGAGCGTAACATCTTCTTCCCCGTGTGAGGGGTTGGTCAGCTTCCACCACAAGGTATTCTGGGAGAGAGGGAAAGAGAAACACCACGTTTTCCCACTTTTTATTACAATATATTGTTGTAATTGTTTTATTGCCATTTTGGCAATCCCTTCCTAATATATAAATGAAACTCTATTATGGGTATCTATGAAGAAAAAATAAGATATCTAAGGCTACCATTGGAATCTTGGATTAGAAGGAATGAGTTGGTTTTCACCTTAGATTTTGGCATGGCATGACTTCCCAGATCAGGATAAAGACCTGACTCATTTGAGAGGTGAGCACACCCACATGAGAAGCAACGGCAGATTTCCTGCTCATGCCCCCCTTGATGGACTGAACTGGGTTCCAGTTTCTTGCTATCATGCGCAGTTCTGTAACTGAAATCCTGTTGTGTGTAGATGCTTTGTTTTCTCTTTGTTTATTTTGTTAGCGCAAGTGAAGCGCATGGTAGTCACACACACTGGAGCCTTCATCCTGCCATTGCTGGTGCATATACACCGCACGTGCTGGTGTCCCTGGCCTTCCCCGTGGCCTTGCCGGCCTTTGCGCCCATTCTGCATCCTGCTTCTAGTCGTGTCCCGTCTGCTCTTCTACTTCCATGTTGCTTTCTCTCTCTCTCTCTCTCTCTGATCCCGCATTTGAAAGAGAACATTTCACATCTATAGCATAGCTGTCTTCCTGGGGCTTGCCGTGGGTGCCCAATTTCCACACCCATGGACAGACAACTTTCTGGAAAAACTAGAGCAACTCACACTATCCCCAGGATGAGGGCGTGCCTGGTCCCTGTCCTTCCTTTGGTGAGAACTGCCTGTCTACATATTATTTTTCATATTTCTTTTGGATCATTTTTCTTAATTACTGATTTTTTTTTTTTTTTTTTTTTTTTTTTTTTTTTTTTTTTTTTTTTTTTTTTCTGAGTCAGTGGGTCAGGCACTCTGTCTGTTCTTTGTTCCTTTACCTGGGACATTGCCAGCCAGTGATGTGTAAACTTAGGGTTTGGTAGATGCCAAAAGGCGATGTAAATAACAGTTTGTTTATAACCAAATTAACTGCACAGGTTCTTAGCCTGTGTTTAGCCCTCAATAAATTCGAGAAGTCTCGGTGGCTCGAGACTCTCTTAGGGTGAGACTAAGCTTGGGAGTCCTCTGCAGCTCTATTACTCCAACCTCCCCATCATTTCTTTTGGCTCCGACTGATATGTTGATTTCATACAACAGACAGGATCTCATTATGTCGTGCAAGCTGGCCTCCAACTCACAGCAGTCCTCCTGACTGAGCCTCCCAAGTGCTGGGACTACAGGTGTGTACCACCCCGCCTGGATTAATGACTGATTTACAGGCTTAAAAATCCAGGACATCAACCCCAGGGCCTCCACATGTACTCTCTCCCGGCGTATCTTTCATCTTTTGACTTTGTGGCCTGTTTTGTTTGTTTCTTTCTTTATTTATGTTATGGCCAGCCCAGCCTGCCTTGGTGGTGGGGCTGGCACAGCATGTGGTGCCGGAGGTCGAACCGCAGTCCCTGCAGTTGCCTGAGCTTTCCTAAGCAGGCGCTTTAGACCACTGAACCATCTCGCCGGCCCTGGCCTGTTTTGTCATAAGGCATCCAGCCACCAGGAGAAAAATCTCTTAGTTCTCGTCCTCAGGCTGCTCTTCTCACTCAGCACCGAACCTAGTTTAAGGAAGAAGTATTTCCCCACATATTCTCCTCAGAAAGTTTTACTGTTTATTTTTTGATATTAAAACTCTATCTTTGAATTTTTAAAACCTGATACAGAGATTGTGGCATCTAAGTTATTTTTCCAGATGTTTTTCAATGGTGCCATCAGCATGTGTGAAATAATCCCCTTCCTCAAAAAAATTATGTTTGAAGAACAACAAAAAAAAATCCCCTTCCCCACTTTGACACCATGGTCCCCCTGTACCGTCTAGGAGGCAGCCATATTCCTCTGGTCCGCTCTGGCCTCCCTGCTCTCTGCCAGGGTCTGGCATATTCTTGTGGCAATTCCAAAGAGCCTCCAGCAGCCTTATTTTGTTTGTTTATTCTTTCTGTTTTGGATTTCGAGATAAGGCCTTGCTGTTGCATAGCCCAGACTGGTGCCAACTCTCCATGATCCTCCTGCCTCAGCCTCCTGAGCACTGGCATCACAGGCCGGCACCTCCCTCCAGGACAGACTTGTTAGTGCTCGTGTGTGGAAGGGAGGATTCCTTCATTGTTTTAGCTTTGCTTTTTGTGTTTTTTTTGGAGGCAGGGCCTCAGTGCAGGCTGGCAACCTCCCCAGTACTGGGTAACTATGGTATTTTCACTGTTTAATCAAATATTTGTTGGTTTTATAGATTTTTATAATGCTTTAAAATTGGGAGTGGCCTCTGAGTTTTACCAGGTGCTCATTGTTCTTTACTATTAGCATCATCTTTCTGCCTCCTAGGCGCCTCACTCTTCTCTATCAGCAGGAAAGAGAAGGTCACAGTTCCCAAGGAATGGCGAGCTGAGGTGACAGCCTGGTCCTGTGGCTGCCTTCCTGGGGTCCTCTGAGAAATGTCATTTGCATAGGGTAGGGCAGGGCAGGGCAGAACCATGGAGTCACCCTGTGGGGTGGAGGCTCAGTCACTTCTGAACACTGACAGACACCAGAAGTACAGGCTGGTGTGGGCACTGGGGACCGACTGCCCTCAGGCAAGGTGACCACTTCAATCTGGGAGGCGAAGAAGACAAGCTGGGTGGATGCCAGGAAGACCCCTGCCCGGGCTGAGGGTAGGAGATCCAGGAGACCTGTGGGAGACAACACCGGGCTTTGTGGGGCAGTCAAGGGCCCAGCCCCCAGTGGGTCTGGTGCAAGCGTGTAGTCGGCAGAGCCTGAGCAGGAGGTAGGGGTGGTCAAGAGTCCAGCACAATCCCTGGGCTTAGGGCTCTGGTGAAAGATTCCAGAAGGGACCTGCTGAGCCAGGCATGCTGCTGCACATTAGTAAGGCCAGCTATGAAGGAGCCTGGGGCAGGAGGGCTGTGGGTAGCTGTGGGTACAAGGCCAGCAGGACAGCCTGGTCACCTGGACCAAACCAGGATTCTAGACGCTTCCCCTGCACGTGTCCTCCCATGTGGTGTCTCCTGTGCCAGGCTCACTTGCTCTTGCCCCTTGGGCTCCAGCTCCTGAGTCGCATCTCTTGGCAAGGCTGTTGTGTCCGCATGGGTCTGAGTCCCTTGTGAGAGTTCCATAGCTCCCTGGCGTGTCACCCAGGATCCTGCTGGCCGAGGTCCAGTCTGCAGAGGTCATGGAGCAGGACACAGGGACAGGCTGGCTACAGAGGTGGGGAAGGCTGACAGAAAACCGGCTGGGTAGGGCACATTGCTGGGGGGCGGAGTGGGGGGCGCTGCACGGGCAGCCCCATCAGGATTTTCCTCACATTGTCTTCCTTGGTCTTTTTTAAAAAAATGTCACCCCCTGCTCCTCAGTCTAGCAACACAGACCGGAAATCATCGCAGGTTCATAGATGGCGACAGGATGGAAACAGAGCTGTCTGCCCAACCATCTGCCTTTTCTTAGCTATAAAAGGAAGGAGATTTATAGGTTTAGGAGGAGATTATTTTTCAGGGGCTCCCAGGCTGTCACTGTCTGTAAAAGTCCTTCTCCCATGAGTTGAGCAAGTCCCCGTGACCTCTGCGGGGAACAACAGCCCCTCGTGCAGGGACACTTGGAAGTTGTGTCTTCTCAGGAGCCACTGCTCACTGCTTCCTGCTCGGGATCCTGCATGAGAGAGGGGCCCTCAGGAAGGGGCTAACACAAAGTGAAGTCAATTTGCATTCAGATGTCTGCATTAAATATTAATAGGGCGTAGGCAGGAGGGTAGTACCCCTTTATTCACACTGGCGTTGCCATGGCTGTCAGGTTTGAGCTGGCTCCGGCAGCGGGGAGCAAGAGGAGGCCAGCAGCTCTGAGCAGCTCAAGGCTGCAGCCGCCTGGCCCTGGCGCAGGGGCCCAGGTGTATCCAGCAGCCTCCTGGGGGTGTCTGTGGTCTCCCCTTGTTGATGAAGGATGCCCTAGTCTTAAAGGCAGTAACTGGGTTTAGACTCAACAGGGAGACCTGGTGCTCTGTCCACAGGCGGCAGTGCAGGCCTTTCTTGTCCTAATCTGTGGACCCAGTCACAAGGGGAGTGTGGAACAGAAGGACTGGTGCCACCTCCAGGATGAGCGAGGCCCAGAAGTGGTGCTCGTGGGATGCCTTGGGCTGCCGTGCCCTGGCAGAAGCCAGGGGTGGGGCTCAGAGTCGGCTTCGTGATGAAGCCTGAAGCCCGGGGCTCTGTAAAGAGGTTTTTTTCTTCTCTGTCTTCATTTTATCTTTTCTTTCTTGTGAATGAGCCCTCCCTTGTCTCACAACTCACCTCGCCTGAGCAGGAATTCCCGCAAGGCTGGCTCTCACCAGCCTGGCCTGAGCCTGTCCAGGTGTGACCCTGGAGATGAGTGTGACATTCCATTGCACTCCTCTAGTCCAGCGGCGTCCTGCTCGGGCCTGGGGTGTGGGGCGTGGGTAGCAGTTGGCTGCATAGAAGCGACTCCTGGCCACCTTTTAAAAGTTTGGATGTCCAGTGACATGTGGCACAATGCGCTCAGGGTCTCTAGGGATGGAGCCCAGGTTTAGCCTCTTAGGAGGTGTCAGGGGCTGCCAAGGTGCGGAGCTGCCATGGGGTGAGTGAGCAGCTTATCTAGATTGGCTGGACTTGACCCTCAACTCTGGCTGATAGTAGTCTTGGGCCACTTATTTCCCATTCCCTGCCTCAATTTTTCATCTGTAAAATGGGAATATAAAGGGGTCAATAGTGCATAGTATTAGAGTAAATATTAAATGAATTAGTAGGCACAAAGGGCTTAGAAAGTGGCCTGCACAAGTCAGCACGCTCTGAACATTTGCCATGCATGACAGCACACAGCATGGCTTAACCATGAAAAGGCCGGGGCAGGACAAGGGTCTCAGGGGAAGGGACAGAGGCACTGGAGGTGTTTCCTGGAGAGGACACTTGGCTGGTGCGTGACTGTCTCCAGTCTCCAACCTCAGTGGAAAGAAGTGTGGCGAAGCTCATGCGACAGTGAGGTGGAGTGGAATGTCCGGGGCAAAGGCTTCCCATGAGAGCACTTGGCCTGCGGCAAGCAGGGCAGCGTGTGGGGGGGAGAAAGGGCCTCCGACCCTGGGGTGTGTGAGCAGCGGTGGGCTGGTGTGGGCATCCAAAACGCGGGACTTACAGGAGGAGGCAGAATGAGGCGAACGGCCTCCAAGACCTCCTGCAGCCCATGCTTTTTACTAGTTAGACACTAGTAAATGCTCTTTTACATTTACTTATTTTGGTACTGAGCACGAAATGCAAGACTTAAAGGGTTACATCTCCAGCCCTGTTTTCAAATAAAAAAATATAATTATTATTCTTTTTTATAATTCTATTACTTTTAATAAGAAATAACAATGAGACAGTTTCAAAACATATTAGTAGGACAGCCACGATAATTAATACAATGCATATGGTTGTCTTCATAGTAGTTGTTCAGAGTATAAGATGCAGACATGATAACTTTTCTAGACAGTACTGGCACAAATATTTCTTCTCATTGAGTGAAGAGAAAGTGTTTGTATGTATAGTCCAATATCCCATAATAGTAGTGGATTATCAGCAGAACTGGGAATGTGGGAAGCTGTTGACTTGAGCCTTTTACAGCTCAGCGACTTATCTGGCTTTACTTTTTATGGTTAAACTTTTCTGCTGGATGGTTAAAGCCAAGTTAAAACAAGACCTATGTAACAAAAGATGTAACTTTTGTATCTTCCAAGGTCAGTCAAATCCTCTCAGGATTTACCTTGAAACCATGTACAGCGTTTTGTAGAACTTTCGTCAGTGTCAGTCATCTGGATGAGTCATGGCCATTGCTTGATCAGTTTGCTCTCTGTAAAAGCCTGAGAGAATGTTTTCTCTCTAGATGATTCTTCTTAGACATATCATATATTGCCTATCCTTTTCCTCTGTGGCCTCACAATCTCCTTCAACAGAAAATTTGGGACACCAATGAGTTATAGGATGTTACAGCACAGGTTCTCTTATGTCCTGAGTCCTCGCTGACCTTGAAGGGCTAGGGCCAAAATGTTGGCTATCCTTGTAGCCCTTCTTTTTCTCTAACTTTTTGGTCTGCAAACTTAGGTTCTTAACCCTCCAGAAGAGAAGCTTAGTGATACAATTACTGTATAACATAGTTACTTGAGCTTAACATCACTGTCTTTCTGAATATTGAATGCCTTAGACTTAACATGGAACTAGTATTTTTCTATCAATCATTGATATTCTAATAAATCCTTACAGAATGTGATTAAAAAAACACTCAGTTGCCTATTTTTACACAGCAATTTAGAAATCTAACCATAGAGAAAGTGTTGTAGTTAGTTTTGTTTTTTTTTTTTTTTTTTTTTTTTTTAGGTACAGGGGCGGGAGGGGGAATACTATTGTCATTCTTGAGACAGGGTCTGTAGTGGATTGCTTGTGGGTGGTCAGCTTGTTACACCCAGCTGAACAGAGCTAGTGTGGTGCTCGTGTGGAGGCTCCCTGAGGACTGTTGTCAGCAGCCTCAGAGGCAGAATGCAGAAGCTGTGGAGTGACTGTTAGGGAAGCTGTTTGGAGAAGTGGGAGCTGCTGGTTCTCTTGGGCTGTTCTGCTGGGGCGTCGCGTCGTCATGCTGGCTTTCCTGGTGAATTTGGCTGTCGTCAGAGGAGGAGTTCGGGACCTCCTTTCCCTGAGGATGGCTATTGTTCATTTTGGGGGAGCTCTGGTCCTCAACTTGAGCATCATTTCCAAAGGGTAAGGTAGTGCACTGCTCAGCCTCCTGGCAAAGCTTATCTCATTGACTTTCCTGATGGGAACTCAGCTGTCCTCATTATTGGAGGAGCTTGGGACCTCACTGTCGCTGAGGAGGCTGTGGCACTTTTCATCAGAGCTCTGGTCCTTATCTTGAGCATTGCTTCTTAGCGCCAGTGCACATCCCTCAGCCTGCTGGCACAGATCGTCCAGCTGGCACAGACTTCCTAGCTTCCATCACTGACCTTTGGGCCTTCCCAGTGCAGATCCGTGAACAAGGTCTACATGAGGCATTATGGGCTCTAGGCCTCCAGCTGGACTTGGGGAGGCACTATTGTGGGCTCTGGTCTTCAGCTGGACGCATGCAGGACATTAGGATTCAAGCCCTCAGCTGGATTCTTTGGTCTTGAGTGTGTGGACAGATTTCCTGTATTCTTTGTATAAGATTCTTTTGGTGATTATAAAATAAACTTATAAAATGTGTCCTGTATTGTCTATCAGACCAGACTGGTCTTATGTTCCCTATGTAGACCAGGCTGGCCTCCAAATCCTGGTGATTCTCCTGACCTTGGAGATTACCAGGCATATGCCACCCTGTCTAACTAGTAAAAATTTTAGAATTTGAGACAGGGTCTCACTAAATTACTAACTAGTAGCCCAGGCTGAGCTTGAACTTGTCATCCTTTGTCTCAGGCTTTCACAGTGCTCAGGATTACAGCCAACTTACAACCTGCCCTGCAGTGTAGTTTAAAACTGTGCCCAAGGGAGGAGCAAGGTGTGGTGGCATCAGCCTGCTCTCAGGTGGGGGACAGGCCTGGGGCCCGCCTCTGCCTGTGCCCACCTGGGGACACTGAGGGCAAGGCAGCCCTGGATCTAGGACATCTGCTCTCAGTAGGAGCGAAATGCTCAGAGGCCCCTTGCACTGAACCTTGGACGTAGCTAGGAGGGGCACTGGCCTTGCTTAAGGCCTAGGGTCCAAGAGGACACTTCCTGCACCCGCAGACCTCCACCTGGGCCACCTCTCCCCCACGACACTCATGGCTCCATTTCTCGCTGTACTCCCCTGAGACCTTGATTCACCGATATTGCAATTTTATAAAGCATTTATTTATTTATATTTATTTATTATTTATTATATTTTATTTATTTATTTATTTATTTATTATATTTATTTATAATACTGGAACTTGAACCCAGGGCCTTTGCACTGAGCTACACTTGCAGCTATTTTTTTTAAATGAAAGATTTTACTAGGTTCTTTCTTTTTTGACACAGCGTCTCACTATGCAGTTCAGGCTGGCCTTGAGCTCATGTTTGCAGCCCAGGCTGGTCTAGGACTTGCACCACTCCTCCTGCCTCAGCCTTCCAAGTGCTGGGATTTTAGGCGTGTGCCACTGTGCCTGGCTTTCGCTAGGTTCTTAAGACTGGGCTCAAACTCGATCTTCCTAGGCCCCTGGGGTTAGCGTTGTGCGCCAGCATAAGGGGCTCTGGGAAGCCTGTCTGACTTGTATTTGTTCTTCATGGTGAAGTAAGCAATAATGCTAGCTTGACATTGTCAACCATAGCATTGTCCTAGCCACAAAAACTGCCCCAAAGTGAAGGCTTGCAAATAATTTACCTTTGTGTCAACTTGAGGGACAGCAAGTGGCCAAGCTTCCCTGATAGTCTGGGTTTTGCAACCTCAGATTCAACCTACCACGGGCTTAATGCAGTAAAAAAAGAACTAAGTCGGTACAGAATAGGTGCAGGCTTTCCCTGGTCATCTTCCCCCAATGCAGTGGAATAACCACTGCCCACATGGGCCTCCATCACCTCGGGGTTGTACGTCACCTTGAGATGATTGGATGTGGAGGACATGGGCAGAGACATGGCCACTTTATAGGTGGGACCTGAGGGGCACGTGTGGGGCGTGCCCCACGGGGTGTCCCAGACCAGCCCCTGGACACCACAGAGTGAATGTGTCTCACAGGCACTCAATTGAACCTCCCTGTCATGAGGAAACTCTCCCTTTTGTGCTGTCCGACACTCACTGGGCCACTTCCAGCTGTCAGCTAGCGAAGGGGCTTCTTCAAGGCACCTGGTCCAAGTCCTGCCCCCCTTGGGCCACCCTCTGTGCCTTTCTCCTCTCCACTGCCTTGACATCCTCAGTCCCAGTGGCCTCTCCCCCCACCCCCCAGATCTCAGGGTGTCTCTGACTCCACAGAAGCACACTGGGGTCTGGGGGCCTGCAGAAGCCCCACCTCCTCCTCTGCCATCAGGGATGCCTGCAGCCACAGCCCCTTCCAGGCCCCACTGCCCCATCCACTCCTCCCTGCTCAGTTTCTTCCTTGCCAGCCGGTGCCCCGCGGCCCCTTCCTGCTTTCTGGCACCTCAGCCCATCCTGGTTGCACCTGTGCCCGCCCGCCCTCCTTCTCTGGTGTGGATTCCTTGGTGAGCCGACTTGGCCGTGTCCTCAGAAGTGCCTCCCTCACCATCTGACCCTCCACCATGTCTCCTCGGACAACCCTTCCATTGTCTCCTGGCCCCAAGTGGCTGGTCACACTCATTGGCTTCGTGCAGCCACAGTAACTGGACTCCCCAGCCCCGTTCCTGAGGGGCTCTCCTGGTGATGCAGGCGTCTTCCTCCGGCTCCATTTTTAGCTCCCTATCAGGTTGCCACGACAGCTGCTCCGCATCTTTTCCACTGTGCTCCAGCCCTAGCTGACCCGGCCCGTCCTCTCTCCTCTTCCCCATCACCTAGGAGAGCCAACCTCCCGCCTCTGAGAATCCTCCCTCCCTCCCTCCCTCCCTCCCCTCTCCCTCGTTCCCTCCTTCCCTCCCTCTCTCCTATCCTGCCCCCTCCTTCCCTCCCTCCCTCTCTCCTATCTTTCCTCTTTTTTTGCTCTCTTCTTTCTTTTTCTCACTCTCCTTCCTTTTCTTGAAAACATGGATCACTTCTCCTTCCCTTTGCTGGAGAAGGAGGAGCTCCTCATTCCAAGGATAAAGCTTCTGCCCAGCTCCTAGGCCACCGCCTCTTCTGCCCTGCGGGCTTGCCTAACTGGTCCCTTTTTCTCCAGCCTTCCTGATCACTGAAACCAAGCTACTTCCTCTTATTCCTTCACCTTCAAACAAAGTCCTTCCGTGGTCTTCCTGCTCGCTTCATCAAGCACCCTCACTGTCGCCTCCTTACCCTGTTCCCTCATCCTCCTGGCCCCAAGGAGCTGGTGTCCCTAAGATACACCTTATTGTTTCCCTTCCCCTGGGAGGCAACCTTGGAGAAAGAGCTCTGGAGTTGGAGTCCGCCCTGCAGGGCTTTAAATCCTGGCTCTTCCATGTGTCTGTGGTGTGATCTTGACCCTCACTTGGCACACGATTAAATTGTCCCAAGGGTCAGTTTCCTCTGAAATATGGAAGCAGTGACACTTCACTCACTGCATGGTTGTGAGTATAAAATTGAGTTACTGCTCTCAAATGCCCAGCACATAAGCGATGCGGAATGAAAGCTTCCTGTTCGTCATTGCTCTGGGTACAGCGGGTTCCTCTTGCGTCAGTCTCCATTCCCTCCTCCACTCACCTTTGAGGCTACCCCCTCGATCCCCTCACCAACTGCTAGACCTGCTCCTCCAAACCTTCTCTCTGATCCCTGTTCCTCCGGTACCATCTGCAGGGACTAGAGCCCCACCCACGCTGGGTCATGTGTATGTCCTTGCCTGGCTGCTTGCTGGGCTTCTGGGGCAGGATCCGGGGTTTGCCTTCGGATTCTTCTGGTACTTGGAGGAGCTTGCATTAAATAACTCCTCAGGAAATATGAAGTTTAAGAAAAATGGTGCGCTGCTAAGTTTATCTTTATAACCTGGGATAAAGAATGAATGAATATTTTAAAACTCTGAGCTGATCTGTTTCCCGCCCATGAATATCCTACCTAACCTTGTAGAATATTCAACACCATGGGAACTTGCAACGTGAAGATCACTACAAGAAGATGCCCCAAGAAGACCGTTAGGGTTAACCAGATTTGGGGACTCCTTATGGCACCTGTGAAAATTATTTCCCTTTGGATTAAAAAGGCCTTTCTCACAGGTGCAGGCCATGGCTAGGCTAGCTTAGCTTCCATCCGGCAGGAATGAACAGGACTTGGTGGTCACGTGTTCCAGTGTGACATAATTAAGGTTCATTTATAGAAGTGACCAAGGATGCCCCTCCTGGTTTTCCGGGAGTGGGAATGCAGGCTCTCCCAGGGGGTTCTTTTCCGTGGTGCATTAGTTAATTTATGTGTTCATGCAATAGGAATTTGGGAATGAGATTCAGACTCCACTATGGGAAGACGGATGTGTGGAGGTGGGCCGTGGGCTGGGTGGCTGCCTGGGCTTAGTGTGATCAGAGTGGACACTCTGGGGGATAGTCTTCAGTGGGAGTGGCACCTGCCTCTCCTGGCAGGACCCTCCACGTGGTCACCCTGGTCCTGAGGCTCTGGGCTTGTCACATTATCCACAGGCAGGCCAGAATACCTCCTGCTAGACTCAGCAGCTTCCCTCAACTCGTCTTTCAATTGAGAGGATTTGCAAAGATTTATGCCATTAAGAGCAAGATCTCTGCAGTGCGCTGTGCGGCAGACACACACTTTGCCTCTGCCCATATAGGTATTAGTCCGTAAGCCCTTCTGGGCAGGCACCCACACGACTCATCAGAGTTGTTCTCCCTGTGCAGCTGATTCCTCCTGTGGGCTGATGTTTCGGTAGTTTGAGTCTATTCCTTCACCTCCCGTTGACGTTAGGGACAGCAGTCCCGGGCCAACGGTGAGTAATCTACATGTTACAGTGTGCCACATGGGCCTGAGTTCTCTCTTTTACACTTGTCCCTTGCTGATCAGTCCCAGAACCCATCCAGACAACCAAATCATGGGTTCAAGGAGGCTCCGTTCCCTTAAAGTGGCATCACATTTGCGTATAAACCACACAGGCCGCCCATATACCTTAAAGGATCTCTCCCTGGCTTACACCACCCAAGACTGTACAGTTATTATACTGTATTATTTGGGGATAATGACAAGAAAAGTCGTTATCCAGCACCCCACTGACATTTTTGATGTGTAGTTGGTTAAATCCCTGCATACAGGAGCCACGGATGCAGATGCCACCTGTGTGCACCTACGCCAAGCAAAAGGGGGATGGAGGACAGCAAGCACGTTCCTGGTTCCAAACTCACCTCTTTTTGGTAAGGAGCAGCAAGGCCGAAACGTGCTCACCTCCCCTGAAGCCTGGTGGCTGTGGCTTTGGGCTTTCTGGGTGCCAGATGTTGACGTGGAGCTCAGCTGAGGGAGGCCACTGTTTATACGAGCAGTCATGCCTGGCCAGGAGACGGGTCGTGAGGAATCCAGTCTGCCTGGATTCATAGGTATAGGGAAGTCACAGCGTGGCCATCAGGGGCTGGGTTTGGAGGAGCTCTTCTGTGGTGATCCAGGGGAGCATATGCCATCCTTTCTTCCTGTTGTCTGTCCCCCTTTATGAGCCACCTGTCAAAAGGTGAGTAGACCAGATTCATCTCCAAAGCCTCAGGGAAGACCAAGGAGGGGGGATTGTGAAAACAGGAAGGGCCTGCTGTCCTGGTGGCCCCCAAGTGTGTCAGGAGCGAGAGCAAGAGTGGCAGTGTGCATCCTCATGCCACGTGCTTTCAAAAGCCGAGGTTTGGGCTCTGGGACAGGCAGACCCCGAAGGAAGGAGTCTTGAGGTTCCCTCTTAAAGCTATGTTTCTTTGTCCATCAAGAAAAGATCCCATGGCTTTTCCTCCCTGGCTGTCTGAGCAGCTGTTGCCATCATGAAAGACACAGTAACTATCCGCACCCGGAAGTTCATGACCAATCAACTTCTTTGAAGAAAACAAGTGGTCATTGATGTCCTTCACCCTGGGAAAGCAACAGTACCTAAGATAGAAATCTGGGAAAAACTCGCCAAAATGTACAAGGCCACACCAGATGTCATTTTTGTGTTTGGATTCAGAACCCATTTTGGTGGCGGCAAGACAACTGGCTTTGGCATGAATGATTCCCTGGATTACGCGAAGAAAATGAGCCCAAACATAGACTTGCAAGACATGGCCTGAATGGGAGGGAAAAGACCTCAAGAAAGCAGCAGAAGAAACACAAGAACAGCATGAAGAAAGTCAGGGGCCACCAAGGCTAATGCTGGTGCTGGCAAAAAGCGATCTGGAGATTGGAGAACAGCCGGAGGAGTAGAGAGTCTGCAGTGCCTGTCTGCAGTGATTGCGAGTGTTTTCATGAGAGGCTTTAATAAACTGTAATTCCTTAAGAAAAAAAAATGGTCACATGCTCAGGTAGATCTTTTTTACGTTTGCAGTCATTTTGGCTAAGGAGGTACCTGCCGTTGAGAGCCTGTTTGAAGCCACCATCTGGGTGGGGTGACCAGTCACGGAGCCTCACTCTCTGCTCCCATCGGCACGCAACTTGATGTCCGCAGCGTCCCTTGTAGGGGGCAGGTGGATGTCTCACTTCTGCTTTGGATGCTGGATTTGGGGCTTTGAGGAGCGAGGGGACTGTGGAGCATTACCCTGGGGAGAGGAAAGGCCATGCTCAATACATTAAGCAAGCCTCCGTCTATCAATAAAACAAAACAAACACAAGGAAAAGAAAGGCAGACAATCTTTCTTCATGATAGACTCCTACTGCGTCTCAAAAGTATTTCCCTATTTTCATGATGTGATAATGTGCAGCAGGGCAACAGTGAGTGGGACACTTTAGTGTTTATGGCATCTAGAGGTCCCAGGGTTCAGTTTCACAGATTGCCTGTTTGTATGGATACAGCCTGGACCGGGGCACCATGGAGGTAAAGAAGCTGAGGTCCATGGCAGCGGGGACCTCTCCATTCCACCCCAGCCAGAGAGCCCAGGAATTCCTGTGACGTTTCCTGGACCCATTTCAGAGTGTGCCCTTCTCCCAGCTCCTACAGATTTAATCAGGCTCAGGGATACAGGCAACCACTTAGCTAGATTGGAGCAGTGCCTTTTATCTTTGATATCTTTCTTGCTTCTTTCTAGAAGGCCAATAGGAAAGCAAAAGGAATAAGACCTTGTATACATCTGTTAAATTTCCACTCAAATAAAACTTGACAAAAAACCAATAGACAATGGTAGCATCCATCATCAAAAATTCAGAGTGAAAATGTGGCTTGATTTGGCCAATGGAGACAGATAATTAAAAATAGCAGACTGGGGAGGATAAATAAATTATGTCACTTTTCTCTGGCCAGCCCATGTTAGTAGGTGCCATTTGCCTGTCACTGATGAGTACCCACAATTTCATGCACTCACATAAAACTTTTCCCATAAATGCCATGGTCAGGGGAATTTTGAATTTGTTTCAGCTGTTACAAGAGGCATAATATGTAATCTCTCATGAAATAAAAATGTGACTAATATATATTCTGTTTGTTAACAAAATATCAGAGACTAAAATTAGCCATGGTCCACAGATTGAGACAATCCAGGAAGGCCCAGAGTGGGCAGGTGGATTGCACAGTCCATTAGCTCCTGGGTCCAGATGGAGGCCCATGGGTCTTGACCAGGGCAGGGGGTTTCTTGTTCTGGATTTAGATTTGCATAATCGGGAACTGAAACAAGCACTGTTAGAAGTTGGGCAGATTCCATAGGAATCATTGTCAGATTAAGAAGCTATTTGGATGGCAGTATAATATAATGCACTGAGTTGGGTCATATGTGATGAGCTTGTCATATACGTCACTGCCCACACAGCGTGAATTGATTAGATTTGCAACGGGCAGTTGAAACATTTGTTTACCAAATTTTGGGGGGAAGTAGGTAATCAGAGCAATGGGTGGCTTGCACCGTAGAATGAATAGAGGTTAACACTTGAAAAAAAAGACTAATTGAAAGTAAACGGAAATTGTTAGTTATTAGTACAACAGGTTGCATGATCTTTAAACATATAGGCAGCTTAGACTAGAGAATTAGGACACTTCTGAATGATTTTAAATTCTTTTCAAATCTTCTCTGTTTCCAGTGAAGAAAATGTTTCACTGTATATCGTGCAGAACAACCAGAACCTAGAGCTGGTCATGATTCCAAAGCTTAGTGGATGGGAGCAACAGCTTTGTCCTTAATATTTCAAAAGAATTATTACACTATTTCAACAGCAATCATTACTTTGGCCCCAAAGCAGCCAGAATTATCTTAGTGTTGGGAAATTACAGAAAGTTCTCTTGAATACTAACATTTAATGAAATAATGGGAAGACATGTATTAAGCAGTGTCAGTTTAATAAGAATTTTGATTGGTATGAAGATGTCATTTTAATTAGATAAAACATATCTCTTGTACCTAACAAGATGAACATAAACACCAATTGCCACTTGCTGACTATCTGTAATGTTTCTGGGTCCTTCATTTTGCAAAAGTGATATGGGGTTTATTGTATGCATTTTACAGATGAGGCTGCTAAGATTGGGAGGACGAATAGTTGATCTTGTTTAGTCACAGACTTACTAATGGGCAAATCTAATTTCAAAGCCTATAATTTTCTTTGATCAACTCTGCCTCTGTGAGATGTCTATTTAGAAAACTCTCCTATAGGATACTCCAGGGGCCAAAACATTTTAGCTTGGTCTTCTATGGCTTCTACAATACAGTACACTTGTACGTAGATGCATGTCTTTTATGTGTGCATACAGACCTGTTCACATACATGGGGCAGATGGTGTAAGAGCTATGAATAGGCACAGCCAACCAGTCTGCATTTCCTGAAGGCAGTCATCAACTCCATGCAATTTGAAGCTGGGTTCCATCAGTTAAACGTTATCTAGCTACTGACTCATGCTAACCAAACAGAGTGATAAAGCAGTTAGGTGTTGCTTTGGCTATTAGATGCAAGCAGATGTGATGCAATCCACCAAGTTTGTTTCCGCCCCAGTGTCGTGGTGCTTGTGGGAGGACGTGTTAGGATGGGGCGTCTGTCAGCCTGAGTTCCTGAGGGAGTATGATGAAGAAGAAAAAGAAGAAGAAAAAGAGGAAGAAGAAGAGGAAGAAGAAGAAAAAGAAGAAGAAGAAGAAGGAGGAGGAGGAGGAGGAGGAGGGGGAGAAGGAAGAGGAGGAGGAGGAGGAGAAGAAAAAGAAAAAGAGGAGGAGGAAGAAGAAAAGAAATAAACAAAGAAGGAAGGAAAGAAAGAAAGAAAGAAAGAAGAAAACACTAGTAAACTTGCTATGTAATCTGCAGAGATGATGGTGTTGTTACTCATACAACCTAACTGCATTGACTGCTATAATAATCAGCCACCCCCTCTTAGATGACAGTGGCAAATGTCCAGTCAGAAACAAGTGAGGGAGAGGTGTGTTTGATCCCAAGTAAGGTTCTCATCTAGTTTGTATGAAAATCTCAATAACTTGCAATTCAGCCAATCAGAGTTCAGGGATTGTGTTTGCTGTTCTCCACCTCTAGGGTGCTAGCCCAAGCCACTGTCACCTTTACATTATTGTGTAGCCTTCTTCCTCTCTGCTCTTGCCAGCCACGTCTCCTTCCCAGACCCAATCCAGGGGTGTACCCTGGGCAAAACTGATATTTTAGTTAACTACATTGGGAGTCCCTTTCTGTGCTAGGGATATGAATTATTTTTGATGAAAGGACAATGGCGGGGACCAGAGCCAATCATTTCCACAAGACCCTTCCTCCGAGCAGGCTGATCTTGTTGAACTGCTCCAAAGAGAAGGGCAGGTGGTACCCTGGTGTACAGAACAAAAGGAACAATCTCTGCAGGGGACATTTCAGCCAGAAGTGGTGTCCTGCCAGGCTGTCACATCTCCTAATTCCTGACTCAGTTCTCGGCACGTACAGTTCATCATTTGTGTTTGCTTAGTTGAACATTACACTCTGTTTAACAGATCTCACCACAAACTGGTTTGATGATAAGATTGTAGAAGCTCTATTAGGAAATGCAGTATTAAAAACTAAATTAAACATCATTTTGAGGGCTTAACAGTTGGAAAGCTAGAAACATACATACATCTGAAAGGACTGCGAAGGTCTGTATGTTAAAGGCTTGGCCTCTGCTTGAAAAGGTGACACCTAGTTGGAGGCCTTCAGGTCTTCAGGGGCGAGTCCTTGTGTCCTTGAAGGAGATAATGTGTCCTCAGCCTTTTCCTCTCTTCTCCACTTCCTGGCCATGAGGTCAGCAGCTTTCCTATGCTATGTGGGCTGCGGGGATGTGCTGTCCACTGCAGGACCAAAGCCTCCAGGTCAGTGGGTCATGGATTAGATTCTCCAAAACTGTGACCAAAATAATGTTTCTTCTTATAAGTTGCTTACCTTAGATGTTTGTTTGGTGATGGAAAACTAGACACACTCACCATCATTAAATTATTTTTCTTACAAGCATTTTGGTAGTATAGATAATTAATAGATATATCTTCTCACTGAGCACTTACAACTATCGATTTGTTTAATCAAAACAGATTAGAAATAATTCTAAATATTTCTGGAGAAAGCCTATACAGCACGTAAGATGAAAAATACAATCCATTTATTCATAAATCATGAAAACAAATTGTAGTATAAGTAGTGGACATTAACAGTAAGTTGAGAAGCAAGATGGCACCGGGGTGATGGGTCATTTCAATCAAGCATGGCTATCACTCTGCTCAGTCTTTTCTTTTCCTTGCGTGCTGCCTTGGCCTGGTGTGATCACATCAAAACCAAGGGTTCTGCCAGGTGCAGTGGTACACAGCCGTAATCCCACCTACACGAGAAGTTGAGATAGAGAATCACAAGTTTGAGGCCATCCTCAGAAACTTAACAAGATCCTGTCTCAACATACAATTTTAAGAAAGAGATATGGATGGACTGTTTACTTAGCATGCACAAGTCTCTGGTTCAGTCTCCAGCACCACAGGTTAATGGGGAGTGTGGTAAGTGCTATGACCGAGTGTTTCCCTCAGCATTCAGGGGTTAGAGCCTTGATTCCCAGTGAGGTCATGTTAGGAGGTGAGGGTGAGTGGGAGGCATTTGGATTATGGCGGCACCATCATCATGAATGGAATAATGTTGTTATCTTGGGGTTCCTTATGAAAGGACAGTTTCTCCCTTCTTCTCTCTCTCTCTGCCTTTTTGCCATGGGTAACACAACATGAAGGCTGTGGGCCCTTGGTCTTGGGCTTCTCAGCTTCCAGGACCATGAGCTAATACATTTTCATTCACTCTGAATTACCTCAGAGTTACCTACTCTCAGATAGTTTGTTATAGTAGCACAAAATAAAGTAAGGCAATAGTTATGACACAAGTTTCTCTGTTCATTGTAATTTCATTGCTTATCTGCATGATATAAATAATGTGACCTGATGTAGCTGTAGGTCATATGCCTGCACTTATAGTCACTACCACTTCTGTGAATCAACCAAAAAATAAAATAAAACCATCTGGTCAGCGGGTGTTGAGTTATAGTTAGATAGGAGCAAGAAATTCTGGTGGTTTTATTTTGCAGTTGGGTGACAGAGAACAATTATGTACCACCATATATTTAAGAAAACCTAGAAACTGGGAGTTTAAATGAAAAGAATGAAATATTCATAGTATAAAGTATGTGTCACCTAGAGAGAAAACATTCTCTCAGGCTTTCACAGAGAGCAAACTGGTCAAACAATGGCCATGACTCATCCAGATGGCTGACAGTGACAAAAGTTCTATGAAACGCTGCACATGGTTTCAAGGTAAATCCTGAGGGGATTTGACTGACCTTGTTAGATATAAAAATTACATGTTTTGTTATATAGGTCTTGCTTTAACTTGGCATTAACCACCCAGCAGAAAAGTTTAACCATGAGGCATAAAAAGTAAAGCCAGATTAGTACGCTGAGCTGTAAAAGGCTCAGGTCAATAACTTCTGACATTGCCAGTTCTGCCAATAACCCACTGCTATTATGGAATATTGCTCTATGTATACAACTACTTTCTCTTAGTTCAATGAGAAGAAATATTTGTACCAATAGTGTTTAGAAAAGTTATCATGTCTGTATCTTGTATTCTGAACAACTACTATGAAGACAACAATATGCATTGTATCAACTACTGTGGCTGTCCTACTAACATGTTGCCAAATGGTCTCAATATCATTTCTTATTAAAAGGAATAAAA